>PVKB01000578.1:497588-669528 GCA_004027205.1 Ctenodactylus gundi
GAAAGGGGGGGGGGTGAAGGGAAGGAAGGGAGGGTAGGAGGGGACAAAAGGAGAGCAGGAAAGCCCTTGTCACTTTGACAAGAAATGTATGTACACAAAATGCTCAACTCCATTGTAAACCTTAAATTCTGCGCTTGTACATATCAATAAAATGGGGGGGAGGGAGAAATAAATAATGTGGGTACGGCCAAAAAAAAAAAAGGATGTGTGCACGTGCTGGGTTGGTATTTCACATGCATTTGTTTATCTAATTTGCACATCATTGTCATGTAAACAAACACCAAGAGAAAACAAAATCATCTTTGGATAAATGCATTTGTTAAGTTTCTTCTACTGGTAAATGCCAGAGTCAGATTTTAAATCTGAGTCGGTCTAATTGTAAAGCACGTTTCATTTGAATGGTTTAAGTATAGATCGATTTAGAGAAATTTAAAGTTTGGAGAATGTTCAGCTATAGGGTTCTGTGCTAAAAATTGCTAAAAGCATTTAATAAAAATGCTAAAAGCACCTAATTTGGTTTCCCAAAATAAGTGCATTATCTTTTTGGAGAAGAGACTCCTTTTTCCCTTGTAAGATAGTGTAAAAACTTGTTACTTTCTTTTACCGAGGGAAATGGAGGCTTAAAATAATAGATTGAAGTACAATTTTGATTTTTAAAGAAATTTTTAAAAGACTGAGTGCTAGTTTGGGGGGCTAGAATCCTATCAATTATGATTTAAATTCATATAGTTTACCATCTTTCTTCATGTCTATATTTTAAAAGTAAATAAAGTAGCCTGGTTTTGGTGTTTAGTGTACATTTCCATCTTGTTACTTATGACCATTTGTGCATTCCTAAGTCTCAAGATGACCTCTTTTGTTTCATTTTTCTCACGTGGGATTCCTAAATATGTCCTGTACACACACACACACACACACACACACACACACACACACACACACTTGCATGTTTGTGTTTTTTTTCTGGTCTCATGCTTCAATTTTTAATAATATTCCTCTTTTTCTCTCTCCTCTCTCATTTGACTTCTCACAACCTTGCATTCTTTGACCACAATATATACCCAGTCTATTTTATTTATGTTTGCTAAACTTGCACATTCCCTTTTCCTAACTTATAGAAATAATAGTATTTTTTGTTTTAAAGGGCTGAAACATGTTGCCACATGTTTTTGCGTTTCTCTTCATAGCATGTATTAGTCTGTTCTTCACTGCTGAAGTGTCAAGCTTTTCTCATTGCTGGGAAAAAAAATACCCAACACTCCCAACTGGAAGGAGAGGATTAGTTTGGCTCATGGCTTCAGCCCATGGTCATCTGGCTCCTAGGCAGGAACATCAGAGCAGAAGGCATGGCAGAGAAGAGCTGTTCAACACATGGTGGCCAGGACGCAGAGCACAGGAAAAGAGAGTATGGGACGAGATCGGCCCTGCAAGGGCATTTCGTCAGCCACCAGTTCCCTGCAAAGGAGCCCTCCATCTACCAGTACATTCATCTGTGAACATCAATGGATTTAACCCAGTCATGAGAGTATAGCTCCTGATTCTAACACATCACCAATGAAGTTGACAATTAAGCTAAACTGTCAGGATTATTACAAAGACATACTTACGGCTGGGTAACTTCATAAAGAGGTTGACACGGGCTCTGACTCTGGAGTGCAGAGGCCAATGGCCCCCTTCCGAAGATGGCTTCTTACCAGAAAGTCCAAAGTGGCAGAGGATATAGCACAGGGAAAGAGGGAGAGTCAATGTACTTTCCCCCTCTCTCTTCCTTTTCTTTTTAAGCCACCAATATTCAATCATGGAGACTCCACTCTGATGATCTTAGGTAACATCTAAGGGCCTCATCTCTAAATACAATAGATTATTTCATTGCCACCCTTTTAATAACTCATAATGGAAATTAAATTTCAGTATATAAACACCTGGAGGCATACTAAAACTATACAAACTGTAGCATAGCATAAAGAGTTTTCCATATTCTATCTCTTTCCTTACCTCTCTCTCTCTCTCTCTCTTTCTCAGTACATGGTACATTAAACCCAGTGTATTTGTACTAAACTATATCTCAGTCCTCAAAATTTGTAATTTTTAATTGTTTTTTTAATTTTTTAATTTTTATTTTTTTGCTATGGTGCCTTTCTAAGTTTCTGAGGCTGGGATTTAACTTGCGATTCTCATCGCTCAGCCTCCCAGAATGCTCAATAAAGGAATATGCCACCATGCCAGCCGCTGTTCTCATTTGAAGTAGATACGAAACAATGTTGTTGAACTACATTAAGTAGTAGAATTAAAATATTTAAATAGCGTATCTACCAAAAACCTAACTGTTTCTCAAAGGATACAAAGATGAAACCTACCATAGTCTAGGGCAGATACTAGAATTTGTCCTTGGAGAATACCCTCTTAGTCACGCCCTGCTAGTCATGCAAATGTAAGGGAGTATCTGTTATTTTTTCCTTAATTACTTTTATTAGTACATATGAGCAAAGCATAACAAATATGCTCATTCTGAGGAATTAGTACAGTGCATATCTCGCCCACTCATTCTTACAACCCTCTCCCCTCCGTGTCCTCTGTCTCCTCCTAATCTAGCATTCTTCTCCCGTCTCACAATAGCCTACCTCCTATTTCCTGTCATTTATCTTTTACTTTGTTCTTGAAATTCTTTACATTTTGAGTTTCTCATATAAGAGAAACAATGTGCTACTCACTTCACTTAGCATTGTGGTGTCAAGGTACATCTAATTTCCTATAAATGCCTCCAGTTTTTCCTTCTTTATGGCAAAATAGTACTCCATCATATATACAAATGTGCTATATACATATATGTAACACATATATAGATGTGGTATGTATATAAATGTGATGTATATTTTTTCTTTATCTATTCATTTGTTTTTGGGCATACGGGGACACTTCCATTTGGCTAATATAGTTATTATGGGTTGTGCTTCTAGAAGCCTGCATATACATATATCACTGCAATATGATGGCTCCAACTCTTTTGGGAAGATATTCAGTAGAGGTACAGCTGGATCGCATGGAGTTTGTATTTTTAATTTAAAGGGGGAAATCTCCATAGTGATTTCTACAGTGGCTCAACTAGTTACAGTCCCACCTAAAGGATCAAAAAGTTTCTTTCTCTGAACAACCTGGCCAGCATTTGTTGATTTATGAGTTCTCCCCCCGCCCCATTTTTTGTTAGTATGTATTTATGATACACAATAGTTAAATTAAACTCGAGAATTGCATGAACATATGTATCACATCAACTTTATAGCATTCTCATTAGATTAAAATTGAATCTCGGTGTTTTGATTTGCCTATTCTAATGGATGACAATGCTTAACATTTTTTTCCTGTACTGACAGGCTACTCGTACATCTTCATTTTAGAAATGTTCATTCATTTGAATTGCTTATTTTTGGATTGTGTCTTTTATTTTGAACATCTATTTTTTTTGAATTGTTTATATATTTGTGGTGTTACTCTTCTGCCCAAGGAGTTGGTAGATTTTTTTTTTTTCATTTTTGTAGGTTGTCTCTTCACCCTGTTGGCTGTTGCCATTGCTCTGCAGCTCTGTCACTTGATATAGACCCATGAGTAGATTTTTGTGCAACTGGACCTCTGTTGAGAAAGTCTTTGCCTCATTTATATCTTCAAGAATTTATTTTGTGTTTCATCAGATTTTTATTTTGATATCTAGATTTTTTGTCCATTTTTATGTGATTGTAGTACACAGTAAGTTGTGTGGTTTAGAATAATTTTGCATGTGAAGAACCAGTTTTCCCATAATCATGTGTTAAAGATACCATATTTTCTCCAATGCAGTAATCAGATGGCTGGAGGTATTACATACTCGATTCTGTTCAGCTGTCCACATGTCTGTTTTTGTGCCAATACCATGAATTTTTTTCATAAGCTGTTGCTTTGTAAATATAACTTGAAGTCTGAATCACGGTGCCCCTTGTACTCTTGTTGCTCAGAGTTGCCTGGATTATTCTGGCTCTCTTCTGGTTCCGTACAAGTTTTAGAATTGTATTTTATAACTGTGTAAAGAATGCTATTGGTATTTTAATTGGAATTGCATTAAATTCATACATCATTTTTGGCATGATAGCCTTTTTGACAACATCGATCCTGCCTATCCCAGATCAGGACATGTCTTTCCATTTCCTAACAGCTTCTTCAATGTCTTTTTTTCAGAGTACTGTAGTTGCTGTTTTTGAGTCTACCATTGCCTGACTAGGTTATTTTCTAAGAGTTCCTTTTTTTTTTTTAAGCTAGTATGAATGTGATTGCTTTTTCTATTTCCAATCTCTTTCTCAGTGGGTTCGTTGCTGCTGCGCAGGGGTGCTATTGATTTTTGTGTTTTGATTTTTATATCCCACTACTTTTCTGAATTTGTTTATTCATTTTCAAGGTCCTCTGGTGAAGTTTTGTAGGGGATCTGCTAAGTAAAACACTATGTCATTTTGCAAGGATATCTTGGCTTTCTTCCTTCCTTTACATATTTCTTTCCTTTTGTTCTCTTGCCTGCTGGCTCTGGCCAAAGATTCATTTGAATCTTGTTATCTGTCTCAGTGTCAGCACTCTATTCCTGAAAGTCCTACTTTATGCCAAAATGTTTAACAAGGTCTCTAATGTAGAATAAAAAAAATGAAAACTTTAAAACTAAGCGAAATTCATGTGACTCAGAAAATTCATAAGAAGAAATTACTAAGGAAGATCTCTATTTGGGTGCCTGGCTCTACCCCTAAGTATGGAAGGTCACCTGTTGTCTGGTACTTTTCACCCTCAGCTTCCTCAACTGTAACCCCACAAGTTTGTTTATAAAACTCAATAATGAAATGTGCAAGGAAACTGCTACTAAGGTAGTAACACCTATCTGGCTTTCTTTCACTCCTAGGATTCTGGTGGGAGAGAGACAGACATTATGAGATAACTTCATAATTAGGTACAAAAGGGAAAGAAGTCACAACAGAGTTAAGCCCAAATGTCCAGGGTGTAAGATTCTTAATGATGTTTAGCTTATTGTGTTGTGTATTATGCTGAAGTGTCCTATCTAGGTTGTGACTTAGAATAACCTTGTACAAAATCTGGAACTCTGAGCCCTGTCTCTCATGAGAGGTTGCTCCAGTGGGAATAGTTTTTTTTTTTTCCCCCATTATTCTGCTTTCTCATACTGATGTGAAGAGCCTCACTATCTTTGGAAACTTGCGACTCCAAAGCTGGTTTACGGGAATTGATGTGCAGGGTTTACTGTGCTGGATTTTGCATGAGAACTTCTGTGCATGGATGTAGGGTGCTTTGTATCTTTTAAAATTGTTGTAATTGGGGATATACTTGAATGCTATAATTGATGGAATAAACTACAAGTTGCTGGGAATCTGTAAAAATGGCTTAAATGATTTTAAAGCTACAGTCCTCTGGGTGACATGAGTACTCTTTCATCCGAATGAGTATTTGAGGGAAAATAATCCCGTTTCACAAAGTGGGAGCGGGGCTGCAGGGTGTGGCCCAGTGATTAGAGCTCGGCTAGTGTTACGATTTGAATCCAAAATGCTTCCGAAAGCTTCGTGTATTTCGATGTTATGAAATTCCAGTAGAACCCTGTGCTGTTGGGGGTGAAGCCTGGTTAGAGGGGCAGAACACTGGGGTTATTCCTGGAGGGAGCAGTTCCCGGAATGTGACTTGGAAGGGTAGCTCTGCCCTCCCTCCTTCACTTGCCTTTCTATTGGCCATGCCATGAACAGCTCTCCAGCTGTGCCTCTCCCATATGTTACCACCATTGCCGACCACCCACACATGGACTATACCCTTCTAAAGTATGAACTAAAATATATCTTTCCTCCCTTAAGTTGTAGATGTTGCATATTTTGTTCCAGCAACGGATAAGTAACTAAAACATCTAGGAAACAAGGACCTGAGTCTCGGGGTTCCAACCCCAATACCACATGATGCTAGGCACGGTGGCACACTCCTTGTAATCCCAGCCTTTAGGAGTCGTAAGCAGTGGGATTGCTGTGAGTTTGAGGCCTGCCTGAGCTACGTAGTGAGGTCAGGACCAGACTGTACCAGAGGATGAGAGCTTGTCTCCATAACAAAACAAAAATCAAAAAAACTAAATAGGAGAAAGGAACTATTGTTCATTGGCTGGCTGCTTCGCATTAGCCACTGGACTAGGTATGCATATTGGTTATTTCATTTACTTCCTGTCATGATCCCATGAAGAAACTGTTAATACTATTACGCCGCAGGTAAGAAAACGGAGGCTCAGATAAACTGATTAACTTGGAAGGGCACTGAGCCAATAAATGGCAGACAAGAAACTTTGCCTCAGGTCGGCCTGGCTCTGAAGCTCACCATCTGCGTATCGTATTAAACTGCTTTTCTTTGCTTTAGAGCAAGTGTTTGGAGCCATAGGGAGTTTCTGTTATAATTTATCATTATGGTGGTCTATTCTGTCACACTCTACAGATGCCATAAGCAAAACCATGGTTTGACGACGTTCACTGGTGCTCCTTGCCTCAAATGTGTTGTGTCTTAGGTCCCATCTCCTCAGCTGCTTCTGACTTCAGCTGCACCTGTAAGCAGCTCCTGGGTCCCTTCTGTCAGAGCTCTGCGCTTGCCTCTCTCTACTTTCAGACCATGAGGTAAACAAACTTTTCCCCCCACATTTTATTGATATGTATACGTGTAAAATTCAAGGTTTACAACGAGCTTGGGCATTTTGTGCACATTCGTGTCTTGTCCAGGTGACAGGGGCTTTCCCACTCTCCTTTTGTCCTTCCCCCTACCCACCCCTCCATCCCTCCCTCCTCCCCCACCCTACCCCCTGTTTCACTTTGTCTTTTGTCTTAAGTTCCAAAGGAGTTGTGCTCTGGGTCTCTCATATCAGAGAGACCATTCGATGTTTCACCTTCTGCTTCTGACTTATTTCACTAAGCATGATGTTCTCAAGTTTCTTCCATCTGCCTATAAAAGCCTCCATGCTGTTGGACTTTATTGATGTATAGTATTCCATTGTGTATAAATGCCACATTTTGTGTATCCACTGGTCTGTTGATGGGTATTTTGGTGACTTCCATTTTTAACTATTGTTAGCTGTGCTGCTATAAACATGGGTATACATATATCTCTATTATGTGTTGTTTTGGCCTCTTTTGGATATATTCCCAGAAGGGGTGTCACTGGATCGAAGGGGATATTTATTTCTAGTCTTTTGAGAGCTCTCCATAACAAACTTTAAAAAAAAAATACAAGTACCCACACTCATATATTTTTATATTAACTAAGACAATTACAAACTTGGATTCGATTAAAATAATTTATCTATGGCTTCAAGGGAACTACGAAGTTCAGAAATTCCATGGTTGAGATCTAAACTAGATCGTACATTGGTAAGGGTTTTAAATAGACTTTGATGTTAATTTATCTTTCATGCATATAAACACCATCCTAGCTTTATGGAGGAAGATGAATCTTTTAAAAGAGAAGCATTGAATTGACCTTTAAGTCACTCGGCATTGGCTATTAAATTTCAGGACAGGAATGCTTCCAAATGAAGACTGCTGACTGTTCTGGCCTTCATATACTTGCACACACAAGCACACACACACACAAACACACACACATTTATGTATGCATACATAGGAATATTTATATACAAATATTTCTTTTTATTTCAAGACTGATATTTCTGTTTTCTATTTTATAACTATTTCTCCCCAGACAAAATTATGTCAGCTGTTATATACAGTTCATCTGAAAAAGATTTAGAAAACAAAATAAGCAATGAGAAGCACTGGGAACAATTACAGAAAATGTTTGTAGGCATGTGGATGAATTGTTCAGTCACAGGACTGCTTGTGAAGGAAGGAAATTAAGAGATATATGTAAAAATTTTTTTTCCTGCATTTTGAAGAGAAGTGAAGAGAGAAGAATATAACAGTTTTCATACAGTTTATATAATCCTAGCGAAAATCAAAACACATTCCACAGAGATGCTGTGTAGGACATTGCTATGGTTTGGAACTAAAATATCCCCCCGGAAAGGCTCATTTGTTTGGATATTGTGAATTACCTATGGATTCCTTGTGCTGTTAAAAGGTGGAACCTGGTCAGGAGGGGGTGTGTAGCTGTGTGGTGGAAGACAGTTATGTGGCAATTTATAGATCACAGGCACGCGATGGATTATGGGTGTGCTGTACATTATGGTTGTGTGGCACATGGCTGGGCCTATGACCTGGAAGAGTATACCCTACTTCTGCCCTTTTCCCTTCCTCTGGGCTTCCATCTGCCCTGCTGTGAGCAGCTAAACCTCCATCATGTATTTCCACCACTTCCAGCTGCCCATGAAGGAACCCTATGAAACTGTGAGCTAAAAGCAAGCAGTTTGAATCTTGTTATTTTGTCTCCCTCTCAGCATTCTCTTCCTGAAAGTCCTACTTTATGTAAAAATGTTACAAGATTTTCAGCATAGAGTAAAAAAAAAAATTGAAAACTTTAAAACTAAGTGAAATCTATGTAACTCAGAAAATTTATAAGAAGATATTACTATAAACTGGGCGTGGTGGCGCACACCTGTAATCCCAGCACTCGGGAGGCTGAGACAGGAGGATTGCTGGGAGTCCAAGGCCAGCCTGGGCTCTGAAGAGAATTCAGGACCAGCCTGGACCACAGAGCGAGACCCTGTCTCAAAAAAAGAAGATATTACTAAAGAAGACTATTGCGTGCCCAGCCCTGCCCCTCAGGGTAGATAGAAGCTAATCTCTTTCAGCCTCACCTTTCCCTTGTGTAATCCTACAGATCTGTCTACAAAAGCCAGAGAAGAATATTCTAAAAATTCAGAAACAAAACTTGGAGACAAAGGCAGGAGAATCAAATGAGATACCTTCTATTTGATTCTCAAAGTGAGATTCCCAGGCTAAGATCTCTAGAATTGTGTTAAAAATGCAGATTCTCAGGCCCTGCCTGCAAACTTGCTGAATCAGAAACCCTGGGGGCTAAAGCCCAGAAATCTGTGTTGAATAATCCCTCCAGATGTTCTGAAGCCCGCCAAGTTTGAGAAGAACCACTGCTTCCCTCCCCCATTTTATTGATATGTACAAGTGCAGAATTTAAGGTTTACAATGAAGTTGAGCATTTTGTGCGCATGCATTTCTTGTCAACGTGACAAGGGCTTTCCTGCTGTCCTTTTGTCCCCCCTTCCCCTCCCTTCCCTCCCTTCACCGCCCCCACCCACCGGTTCCCCTCTTTCGCTTTGTCTTTCGTTTAAAGTTCCACAAGATATTTGTGATCTGGGTCTCTCATATCACTGCTTTTAAATACTTAGACATTCTAAGTTTTGGCCATGCTTTGTGCAGTTTTTTAATTTTTATTTTTTGGTACTTCAATAGAAAAAAATTGATCAGGCAGTTTCAGATCAGCTTGCCTTAAATTTACATTTTATACCATACTTAATATATAAAGTAGTTTGTGCTATTTTTTTCTATAAGATAATTGTTATTTTTTGTCTGTTTGACTCTCCTGTTTCTAGATATGGGGCAGAAAAAAATATAAGGTGAGCTTGGAAATTTTTGTGCCAGAAAGTAAGAAAATACTCAAAGTCTAATGTGATCTTATGCAAAGGACATACCAAAGAACTTGAAACGGACTACTTGGGTCAAATTGGAGACAGCTAACACAAGAAAGTATAATGACAATAATAGATTATATCACATTTTGGCAAAATGCACCTATATATATATATATATATATATATATATATATATATATATAGAGAGAGAGAGAGAGAGAGAGAGAGAGAGAGAGAGAGAGAGAATACCAGCTGATAGTAACAGATGAAAGGAAGAATTAGAATATTGCAATTTTGATTCAACAATATTAATAAAATAAAATTTAAAACAATGATCATTAATTATATAACAATGATCCCTTTCAGGTTAATTTGAGTCAAAGTTTGTTGGAGAAGGAGACATCCACACAGAATACTTATTAATTACAACATGTAAAAGTTTCCTTTACAATGGAGAGATCTAATGGGCCTTTCCCTGTGTTACTCATAGATTAAAGCTTATTTTTAAAGGGCTTTCTGCTCACCACCAGCTGCATTGTAGTAGAATAGGAAAATGTGTTATTCAGAACCAGCTTTGCTGAGAGAGTAGAAATAATTCCTCTAAAATTGCTCATCTCTTCAACTGGTCACTGTGAATTAGAAACTTATAAATTATGTGTCGTGGGGCAGGGGCTGTCACAGATTTAAATTTAGAAGTTCTGAGGAACAGGGTACGGGCACCTTCGGTGGCCATCATTTCACCTGCCACAAGAGGAGATCAGGAAAGTAGCCAGGAATGGAATATTTTTATTTCTCTGATTACTCTGGACAAATTGCTTCTTCTTAATCAAGAACATTTCAATGGCTCACAATTACCTGAAGAATTAAATTGAAATGCACCTGCTTGCTATCCAGAGTTCCCATGCACTAGGCCTAGTCCTGATGCAGTCTTCTTTACACACCCATTTTCCAGCCACCTCAGGCTGTATACTTGGAGCTTGTTAGGATAGAGAAGGCCTTGGGATTCCTTGCCTTCACACACTTTTCCAGGCTGTTCTTTCTGGAATGTCCTTCCCTTTCTTGAATTTCAATCTTTTTGATATTTTATTGATCCTTTGAAGCACATATTCTCCATAGCTATACTTACATCTTACATTCACCCTAAAATTGCATCCTCAGTCCACTTTTTTTTTTAATTTTTATTTTGAGACATGGCCTCACTAAGTCACTAAGTTGAGTAGCCTACACTCAAACTTCTGATGCCTTGGCCTCAGCCCCTCAAAGTGCCGAGAGTACAGGTGTATACCAACAGGCCCAATTGTGCACATTTTTCTTATTGTTCTTGTTATATTATCAGCTTCATAAGAGTAGGGAGCACATCCGTGATGGGAATCCTGGTTGGCTTTTGTCTCCTCTGACTGGTGATGGTAGTGTTAGTTAACACAGGCTGAGGCCAGCCAAGGGGGCCCTGCCCCCACTTTGCTTTGCAGAGCTGACATAGCTGGAGGGGCTCCTTCCTTCAGTCTTTCCCTCTTGAGATATGATCTAACAAGCATGAACAGGAATGTGCCTGCCTTGAAGTGCCCTTCCCATAGGAATATGTGTAAACCACTCAACTAAAGAAGACATTCCCTTTTGCTCCAGAAGGTGTGATATCAGCAAAGTAACTTCTACCTACAGATAAATAAATGTTCCTTCTCTACTCTGTGGGTGCTGCCTGTGTTTGTTCTTGGGGTTGCACTCACTAGAGATTAAATCCACTGCGTTTGGTCACAGTAGTATCAGACCAGTGGCTAAATATTTTTAATGTCATTTCTGACATTATGTTTACATTGCATTCTCCACAGAGTACATACATGCCCAGGCACACAAAGTGAATGAAATAGCCTTGATAAATTGCATCTTACTGGTTTACAGCTGTCAAACTACAAATTTTGACCCTGGCATGTAACACATTATTTATGATTTCCAGATTTGGTTTCTCAAACAATGTTAACTGGATTTCAAATACTTGACCACATTTCTATCTTCTCTGACTATTATATCATGTTATGCCTTAAACATATTTCTTCTTTGTTCTTTCTCCAAAATGGAACAACACACATGCTGAAACAAGCAACCAGGGCAATCGGGTTAATTGTATTTCTTACATGGATGTGGTGACTGCCGTGCTTGGTCTACTTTTGTCACCCATGTCTCTAACATTGGTAATTTATGCCATTTTTCTCTTTTATGCCTCTAGGATATTCATATCATGAAATTTGAACTAAATCTTGAAAGCATCATTTCATCAGCAATATCTCCATTTTTATACTATCTTTCCCTTATACTGCTTTCTTTCTTTTCCTTCTTATTCTTGTTTGGTTTGTGTTTTTTTTTTTTTTTACATTTGGAAATTTGAAAATCAAAGAACAAAAAATAATGTAGCTATCACTTACAATCCAGTCTCACAGAATAAGTTATTATAAACATCTGTACTATTTGGGTCTTATGTTTTATGGGAGTAGTTTTTCTATGTATGTAATATGTGAAATTTCCCTGTTATTTTTCCTAAGAAAAAAATCTGTTATTGGTAAAACTAATTTTCCATTTAATTCCCCTTCTAATTCTATTTGGGTGGGAATGTTTTTACACTTTTACAGATAGATTAACATACATACTAGTCTATTGAAAACTATATCATTTTTCATTGTAACATAGAGGGGAGTAGGATGGAGGGGTGGGTAGGGAGAGAGACAAAAGGAGAGTGGGAAAGCCCTTGTCAACTTGACAAGATACATATGTGCACAAAATGCTCCACTCTATTGTAAACCTTGAATTTTGTACGTATACATATCAATAAAATGTGGGAAAAAGATACTATATGTAAATGGGTTCATATTTTGTACATTCTGAAACTTGTGTTTTTTTCCTGACAATGATTAATTTTTTATTTTTCTATGTTGTTACGAGTACTAACTAATCTAAACCAAAACAGTACTCTGTCCAATATCCTATTGGTAAACATTTGTTGTACTTAATGCTTTTTTTAAACTCTACACACTTAAAAGGTTTTGGTCCACTTTGTGCACATGAGATAGTGTTGCTCTGGAGAAGCACATGACAAGTTAATAGAAAGAAGCTTGGGTCCCAACAGCAGCATGTCCCGTACTGTCTCTACCAGGTCACCTTGGCCATCTCCAAGTCTTAGGTTGCCCATTTTAAAACAAAACAAGACAAGACATGATGAGATGAGACAAAACAAAAGCATGGTAGTAATAGTAGTTTCTACCTCACAAGGTCATTACGGGAGTCGGATGAACTTACAAACAAAGTGAACTTAGAAATGTGCCTTTTGCAAGAGAACTGTTTACACCTGTGAGCAGTTACGCTGTCATAGTAACTTTGCGGTGGGCTGATGTGGCACATGTCCGGGTTTCAGGGGGTTTGGGGAATCAGTGAGTGTCCATGCCCATCCCTGTTCACCCCTTTCCTAGCTGACCACTTCCTCTCTTTCTACCCTGTCATTCATGTTGGGGCCTCTTTATGTCATTCTTTGGTGCATTTCATGAGAGGGACACTCGCCTATAGTCGGTCTTTTGTGCTTTCTTCATTTTACTAAGCATCATTGACTCAAGGTGGCTCCTTTTTTATTCAAAATCTTCATGTCTGTCTTTCTTTCTGGCCGCATAGCATTCCACTGTCTATAGGCACCGCATCTTCTTTAATCATTCCTGTGTGGATCTGTGTGGATGGGCAGCGAGGTTGTTCACGCTATTTGGCTACTATGAATCGTGCTGCTATAAACATGGATACTGTTGTGTCTTTCTGGTATGTTGACTATTTCTTTTGAGAACATGCCCAGTAGAGCAGCAGCTGGATAAAATGGGGCCAAAACAATCCACTGGAGAAAAGACAACATCTTCAACAAATGGTGCTGAGAAAACTGGATCTCCACATGCAGGAGAATGGAACGAGACCCATATCTGTCTCCACACACTAAAATCTGATCAAAATGGATCAAAGAACTAGACATCAAAACAGAAATAATGAGCTTACTGGACGACAAAATAGGTAGAATCCTAAAAGACATTGGAACAAGAAAGGATTTTCTGAACAGAGCACCAACTCCACAAGAAATCTCAGCAAGAATCAGCAAATGGGACTACATTAAAATGAAAAGTTTTTGCACAGAAAAAAAAAAAAACCGTAAGCAAGGTGAAGAGACAACTCACAGGGTGGAAAAAGATACTCACCAGTAACACTTCAGACAAAGGATTAATATCTAGAATATACAAAGTCAAAAGCATAAAACCCTCTAAAATAAATGATCCCACCAAGAAGCGGGCAGATGAAATGAAAAGAAGTTTCTCAAAAGAATAGGTACAAATGGCCAACAAGCACATGGAAAAGTATTCTTTATCTCTGGCCATCAGAGAAATGCAAATAAAAACAATGTTGAGGTTACACCTCACCTCAGTAAGAATGGATTGCATTAAGAACTCAAAATACGGCAATTGTTGGCAAGGCTGTGCAGAAGAAGGAACTCTACTCCACTGGTGGTGGGAATACGATCTGGTACAACCATTATGGAAAGCAGTCTGGGGATTCATGAGAAGGCTGAAAATAGAAATTCCGTTTGATCTAGCTACTGTTCTACTGGGCATGTTTCCAAAGAAACAAAATCTTTATAAATGACCCATTTTATTTATGTACATAGCACATATTCCATGACTAAAGTATTCTCTTACTTCCTTAAATGAAGTTACATGAAATCTTCTCATGCATAGACTCCTACACTTTTCTCTTTGTCTTTGTTCATTTTAATCCTTTAGATTTAATAAAAGCAATTTAAGATTTACTTATTGTTATTGTGTTAAATCGGGTTAAATATTTCAGATACTAATTTTTTTGAAGTGGATCATGACTTCCTTTGTGAGATCAATTTTTATAAATGTCCCACATTGGAAATCTTGTGTACTTAGTGCTGTTTGCAAGAGTTCAGATGTCTACTTATACCATGAAGCTTGTGGTACTCGCTCCTTACACATGCTTAATGCTTTTGTCTACTTGATTTTTGGATATCTGAGAAAAAGATTATTAAAATTCCCCATTGTGCCTTTTGTCAGGTTTTTAAATATGTTTTTCTTGGTTAACTTATTGAAGCTTTTCATCATTATGTACTTAAAATATTCATGACTTAGAGCTTCTTTATTTCTTTGAACGTTTTAAATTCTGCCATTCAAAAGTTCTATTTTATCTTGGATTGTCTTTTTTATCTATTATAAATTCGATGGCAACTTAGCTGTTTCTGCTCCAATTCTGAGTGTCTGTTAATTTCACTTGACCAAACATATCTGATTCCTTGTCACTACAGCTGTATCAATAATTCTTTCCCTTATTTCTCTACATTCTGATACATGAAATTATTAACAAGTCAAATGGATATTTAGTAACATATTCTGTCTTGCGGGCTGGGGCTATAGTTCTAAGCACCTAAGAGGCCCTGGGTTCAATCCCACACACAAATCCTTCAAAAAAATCTTACAGAATGATACTATGCTCTGTTTTTTCAGAGTTACACAAAGAATGGTCAAACATATGGTGAATGTTTATAATTTTAAAACTTTATTATGGTAAAAGGCATATTACCATTAATGCCTTTAAAATACTTCTTGCTTCGGGCACGTGTGCACCACAATCTTGCTCCTTCTGAAGCAGTTCTCTGAAAGTCCTCTGTCATGAGATGTGATAGAACATACAGTGAACGCCGCTGCTGGGCGCCATGCTAAGGGAACGTTACAGTGTGTTCTCATCTACGTTACTCACCAGGTGTAGCACCCTGCAACTTCAGACTCTCCCTACAATCAAAATGACCAAGAAAGGTAAATATTTGTATTCAGCATATCAGGGCCACCATGACAGCACAGCCACAAATACTCAAAGACTTCCAGAACCATTTCAGGAAGTAGCAAGAAGAATAAGTGTATTCAAAATGACTGAGAATATTTTAAGGGCGATTATGACAACATGTCTTTTATGGTAGCTTTTTAATTTAAACATTTACTGTACTTTTTGATCATACCTCATACTTTTCTTTAGAAAACACTAAATTACATTAGGGAAGTATGACACCTGGTACTCGGATGAGAATAAAAAGTGAAAAATAAAATAAATAATTTTCATGAAATAAAGGTACTTCCAAATTTAAGTATAATTTGCATGCCAAAATCCCAATGGTCACCTTAAACCTTCACCACACTGGTGTTCATTCCAAGCTGTGTGCAAGCTATTCCCCACACTGGTTTTGATTGCTAATAGTGAAAAATCCTCTCCACTGAGTCCCTACTTCTTCTTTGGTGTCTATATCCTGTACATTACCTTCAGTTTCCATAAATTGTGGAGAGATAGACTGGTAATGACCAATTCATACTAAAACTCCGCTGTGTTGTAGAGTTCATGGCTGAGTACGTTTCCTTGTTCAAGTCCCTCTGCCTTAGCTAACAGTCTATTGTTTTTACATACAGAAGTCTGGGATATCACATCTGCCTCTTCGGTACTAGCAAAATAGACAGCTGTTCATTTCCTGGCCTTCTCTCTCTTTTGAAGGAAAGGATGAAGTCTAACAATACTAATCAGATGAGCATGAAAGGCAAGCACACTCCATTAAAATCTGCTAACTCAAGACTGTTCTGTGCTCTCTAGTCTTTCAGCTTCATATAGAGAAAGTCATGACTTTAGAGAGGTATTGGAAGGTCTTCTAATTTTGTCAGTTACCACTACATCACTTAGATGCAGTGTGCAGTCATTATCAATTTGGTGGCTCTGGGCATATTCTCTGTAATCCAGAGAACAGAATTTGGAAGGCAAAATTCTCTGTGTTAGCTAAAGCTTGCACACAGAGGTCTCTCCACGTGTCCAAGAGACCTCTCAAGCCTATGATACCCATTTCTTCTTTTGAAAGGTAGGGGGATAATCTACAACTATAGGATCCCTTCCTTGCACTGATGTCTGTGAGTCTCTGATTCTACATAGCATGAATATGAATGCACATGGTGACTGTGGTTGCTAGGGGTGTCGTATCATTAGCTGGGTGGCCTAACCAAAATAAAGTCATAGGTCTGAAAGGTAAAGGTTTAAGATGAAGGTGTCAGCGGAGTTGTTTCCCTCCGAGGTCGTGACCCTGGGCTTGCAGGTGGCTGTCTTATTGGGTGTTCCCTTTCATCTTGTTTCCCTTCTCACACATCTGTTATGTGCGTGTGTGTGTGGGGGGGCAGTCTCTCTGTGTACAAATGTTCTTTTCTTACAATGTAGAAGGCACGGACCACTCTAACGACCTGACTTTAGCTTAATCACTTCTTTGAAGACCCCATCTCCAAGTAGGGCACCTAAAATGTCCCCAAACACCTTGTATATATGGATAACATAAAAATACTTACAGATTTCATGTGCTATCAGAGAGTGGGTCCTGGTCAGGAATGGTAGATTACACGTGTGTGTGTGTGGGGGAACTCATGTGGTAGATTAGAACATAGACGTGTGGCCTGGAAAGATATAAACTCTTAACCCTGCTTCTTTGGAGGGCCTGATACTTCCTT
The DNA here is from genome assembly GCA_004027205.1 of Ctenodactylus gundi. Classification (NCBI taxonomy): domain Eukaryota; kingdom Metazoa; phylum Chordata; class Mammalia; order Rodentia; family Ctenodactylidae; genus Ctenodactylus; species Ctenodactylus gundi. Next base: position 514,725 of record PVKB01000578.1, read on the forward strand.
TTGTGACACTAGGAGCAGCTGTCCTCTGCCTGACCCTTTCTGCCAGTGCCAGCTGCCCATGAATGGACTGAGATCTTTTAACACTATAAGCTGAGGTGCATCTTTCCTCCCTTAAATTGTGGATGTTGGGTAATGTGTTCCCGTCATGAATAAGTAACTAAGACATAACCATTCTGAAGAATTTGGAGCCAGCATTTCAAAAAATTAGTTTTGGAAGAAAACAATCCATCTCATAACAGTGACTTAAACAATGGAAACACAATGGGCCCATATGGGGTAATGAAAAATATGTCCGATGAATTGCATTCTGTACTGTAAACTCGTGTGGGCAGGGCCAACAGGATTCTTCCTCAGCCTTAAGCCCATGCATGTGCTCTGGTCCACACACACCCAGTTTGTAAGGATGCCCTGCTTTGACACTTGCCTCCTCGCACACGCTCATCTTTATCTTGCATTTTGGATCCATATTGGAAACCGTTTATCCCTACAGCTGCTGTTTCCAAGATACCCTTGCTTTAGTCTTATCCCTTGTCTTTTGCCATCCTGGATTTGACAGCTCGTTGTTGCCCAGTTGCCCAGCAAGGCCTTGAATTTCAGATTGTAACCTAGTCCCCTAGTCCATTCCAATAACATGGACTTGCCTCTTCTGAGAAGACTGAATAGAGTTCAATTCCCTCCTCGCTGTCCTCCTTTGTAGAGGGTAACATACCTGTTCTAGCTGCCTGACAGAGGAGTATGGGTCCTTGAGCTAAAAAACGTTTTGAAAAGACCAAGTGTGGGCTGTAATTAAAATCTACTGTTGTAATTAACCTTCCCCCACCCCCTGTGGTACTGAAGCTCCAACCTTCACACTGTGCTACATCCCCCTGTCAATTAAAATTTTGATTTTTCAGACAATCTAATTAACTTGCTCAGTTGCCTAGGCTGGGTGCAAACTTCTGATCCAGAGAGGTGGGATTGAAGGGCTGTACCTCTGGGCCCAGCTTAACTTCTATATGATTACATTTTAAAGGTATTTAGGCTCTTTAAAGAGTCCTTGGGGGAGTAAGCCCTTCCAGCAAACGAACCAAAGACAGAAAAAGATAGAAATAAGTCTGGGCTGATTACGTGGCAGCTGTCTTTGTTTTATTCATCAAACTTTTCAAGGTGCAGAACTCTTCATCCCCAAGGCAGTGAAAACCAGCAGCTATAGTTTGCTTTTAAGTTTCTGAAATCTCTGCTTCAATAAAAGGATAAACATTTATTGAAGAAAAGATAAATCATTAAAATGGTTATAAAAGAAGCTTAATATATTCACAGTAAGCTGTTGACTGGGAAATCTGGTGTAGCAAGAGGACAATCAATATGGAAATAAGTTTACATGGGTTGCATGTATGTCTGTGCTAATGTCCACTATGAGCGTGTTTCTATGCATATGCATTTGCCTCCTGGTACAATGGTAAGATTTAAGATTATATTGTTTATCCCTTAACACCAATGTTATGTAAATATTCTAATAATAAATACTTTTGCATATATTAGAAGATAAGGCTATTAGATGTGAATAGATACTTGAGGAACAAAAAAGCGAGCTTCAAATTAGAAGCAAACCTTGGTGGTTAAACAGATACAATAATTATTTCACTATGTGGGACTTGCACTATATACAAAATAAAATACTTATAGAAGGATCAAAGGGCTAAATCACATCTAAAGTGAAAAAGCAAATAAATTGTGAATTAGTCTCTCATGCTTCAAAGCTTTGGTCTGTAAGAGAGATAGGATCTAAAAACTGGGTTCATTTTTATTTTTGTTCAGGAAAGATGCAATAGATGATGTTACTGACCATGCAATGATAGTTCCGAACCATTAGTATCTTCTTAGTAAAGCAAAGCTGAAAAACTATGCTCTTCATCTGAAAAGTAACTACTTATTTGCAAGAACTGATAGAATGATACGTTATATTATTTTAATTAAAATTGGAGATTTTCTTAATAATTTGAGCAAAAATGATTTGCACCTGAGGTTTTTGGTAACTAAATTCTAAAGAAACCATTTTCCTTACATACAATTTAGGCCATGGGATTTTTGTTTCATGTTTTTCTTTGGAAACTAGGGATTAAGCCTGGAGTTACATCCTTGGCTTGTTTGTTTGTTTGTTTTGTTTTTTTGTGGTTTCACAAAGTCACTAATTTGCCTAAATGGCCTTGAAATTGCAATTCAATCTCTCTGAGTGCTGGAATCACAGAGATGTGTCATCACCCCTGGCAAGTGTTTGAAAAACTCCTAGAGTTGATTCACAGTAAGATATTCAATAGAAGGAAAATAAAGATAGAGCAGGTAAATTGTGAGGAAATGTTTCATAATTAGTTCCTTATTCTTGAGATATTTATTTAATGTTATCTCAAATAACATTGTCTTTCTAAAAAAACTTAAAAAAAAAAACAAATATATCAGACTTATTTCTATCTACAGAGGACCATCTCCTCTAGTGAGAATGCAATTTCTTTTATCCTATTATCTGTTGAATAAAGAAACAAGCTTGAAAGCCTATAGGTTTATCTTGTGGGGTGGAAGGAAAGCTGGCTGAAGCTTGGAGACAGCTAGAGCCCGTAGGGGCATCCTGCCTGTGGAGCGTGGAGGAAGGAAGCTCAGAGCTGCCGGAAGAGGAAGCTGGAACCCAGGGAACGCGGCGGGAAGGAGAGGGCAAGGAGTTCAGCCGGGTCACTGCTTCCTGGGCCAGGGTTCTCCCAGGCAAATGGATTTGAATTAATAGTTTAATATGTATATCAATATTTCTTATACGTAAATATTTCCTACATATATAATTAACATCTCAAATGTGCTAAGAAGCTAATTTATAAAATATTTAAATAACTGCCTTATTTATATTCTTTAACAACTGAAATAATCCAAATATTATCTGTTCACTAATAATTGGACAAAGTAACTGATATATATATATATATATATATATATATATATATATGTATATATATATATATTCAACTAATGAAATACTATTCATAATAAAAAGGAAGGGGGTACTGGTACAAGCAACATGGATGGGTGCCACAGTTTTATAGTAGATAAGAGAAGCCAGGAAGGAGTTTCTGTGTGCTGTGTGATTTGATTTATTTGATATTATAGAAAGGCAAAGGCTCTGGAGAGAAAATCAGATTAGTGGTTGTCGGAAGCTGGTGGGACGAGACCACTATAGCGATTCATTGAAAAAAATATGAGCAAGTTTGGGGAGATGATAGAAATATTCTATATCTCAGTTGCAATTATTACATGAATAGATGCATTTTTAAAATACATAGACCTAAGTTTCTACAAAGGAGCACATTTACATTAACTGTACCTCAAAAAATAAATTTATTTAAGAAAAAAACATAACTTCATTTTATGGGTAAGATTCCATTCAGAACTCTGAATCTTTCATTTAAAACTATGTTAGTGTATATTTGTGATACATTGTGATTACATTTGTTTTGGGGAATTATTATAATGTTAATTTTGGCTGAATTAAGAGACACATAGATTAGTAAACCACAATCCTGAATTTGCCTGTGGCTGCTTCCAGAGCCTCATGGCATGTATGCCAGCACCTTGAGAGAAGACCAACCCCGACTGTGGGGAGCACCATTCAATAGGCTTGTGGCCAAGGCAGAATGAAAGAGGAAGAAGGTGGCTGTACTTACAAGATCATTCCTCTGTGAGCAGGTGCATCCACCGTCTACAGATAACAGAGTTCAGCTTCTTTAGCCTTTCAACATGAACTCACAACAGCAACTCTCCAGGAAGCTTCCAGCCTTCAGACACAGTCTGTCAGTGAGTCCTTGACCCCACTTGTACTGAAGCTTCTAGTTTCTTGAACCTAACAACTGCTATATCCTCTGACTCTCCAGCATGCAGATAGCCATTATGCACTATCCCTCCTCTGATCCTATAAACCTACTTAATATATATGACACCATACAAGAAAACATGTAAATATTTGCACTCTAGAAGATGGTCAACTTTTACAAAAACGATTGAATTAAAATAACTTTCTAGCCACATGTTTTGAGGACTAGTAATTTTAGAAAGTGATTTGCAAGTGTCACTGACCTCTCCCATCTTCTGAAACCCAGTACATACGTTGATGTGAGATTTCTTTGAAAAAATTCGTGGAGTCTTTGCATTAGTCTCTTTAGGTTGGTCTGAACAGAATGAACGGGGAGCCATCTTGGTGAAAGCAGGGGCGTACCAACACAAAAGGTCTTTCCCATATCTAATTCCTAGATTAACTTGCTGCTGTTGCTCACATCTTTTTATATTTCCTAACAGTTTTGGAAATCTCTACCAGTGGAGAAACATTTTTTGAGGAGATTGAAAGTAATTACAGTGTGTTTTTTTTGGGGGTCTAGAGCATATAATCAACTTCATTTATTTCCAAGGTAAAACATTCACTGCAGGTTCAGTCTTTGAAAGACAGCTTGATTATCTGTTCCACAGAGCAAGTCAGAAGATATCAGTCTCAGTCCTCAATCATAACTTCCTATTATGAAATGTTTATGCCCTAATCACTTTCCTATTGAACAAAATCTGATTAACACATAACACTGAAACATGTGTGTTTCTTCCAAAAAAATCTGAATACACAACGTGTAATGTCACTGGAAGTAAATTGCTGTCCTTTAGCACCTTTGCTGTAAATTTCTTTTCTTTTTTAAAGCTACATAATGTCCTGAACAGTTTTTAATAAACTGTATTGTTCCATACTTCAAAACCAAGTTACAAATGCTCTTTGAAGGCAAGTTAAATAACCTCCCACTTATAATCGCTATTGTCGTGGTACTCTTGGAGAAAGAAAGGGAGGAGACAAAAGGCTAATTTTCTAAAAAAAAATCTGAAAAGATGCCTTAAATTAACTTTATACTAAAAAGCAACAACAAAATCTTGAGATTTGATATATTAATGTCTTTTTCGGGGAAATATAAATACAGGAAAAAGAAAACTCAAACTGAAAACTCAAACCTACTAGAGGTTGAGATGGGGGAGTGGATAGTGGGGAAGCAGATCTGATTGGTGCACACTGAATGCACGCCCTGAAACATCACTCTGCGTTTCATTACTGGGTATGATTACACATAGTGTTGAAAAATAAAAACTCTTAACTAAATTAAAATCAATGATCTGCATTTGTCTTGGCTTCCTTAGTCTGGCCTTACATTTAGGTGATAACAGCAACTGTCAAATTTCAAATGTCCCAATGCAGACCAAACCAAACCAAACCAAACAAACAAAAAACCACCTGGAATACATCCTAATACTTATGACATTTCTAGAAAATTGGCCCAGTTGAGAACCACTGTTGTTTTGCTGTGACAGAACAGCTCCTCCTTGAAAGTTCAGGCTCTGAGTGGACTGTGGTGACACGTTCCCTCCTCCTTCCTTGGCAGGTCTTCCCATTCGTACTTGTTCCCACGGCAGTCACCATTCCCTTTTGATTCCCTTAACTATTCCCACTCGCGGTAAGCAATCCCTCGTTAAAAGTTCTTCAGTGAATTCTTCATCACGTCCCCCTCATTCTCTGCTCAGACCTCTTGCTCCAGAAATTCTATGAAATTGAGTGCTTTGTGCCAAGCGTGGGCAGCACTGAAGGGTGATCTGAGTGAGCTATTGCCCATGGTACTCACATCTCAGTAACTTCAGGCATTTTTTTAAAAAGCAGGCTAATCAAGGTTCTTGAGCACTTTTTTTTGACCCCGGCTTGGAAGGTGTGTTTGCGTACATGAGCTTATAAATGTGGCTATAGCTCCTTTAGGTCTCCGTTCAGAGCTCTCCTCCCCTGGAAGCTCTTTTTGACCATGTAAGACAGTGCTAGGCGTGACTCTTTCTATCAGAACAGCTTCTGATTGTCCTTTCTGGCCTCCCCCAAGCACCAGCACTGTGTACATACACCTATCAAAGGTCTTAGGCTTTTGGGAAGCAAAATATTTGAGTACCCCCCTCCTAGGTTGCACCTAGGAGAAGGGAATGCTATGCCCAACTCGTTCTTTCTCCTTCAATAACCTGGAACCTCTGGAGAGCAGAAACTGTGTCAGGGTCACCAACAACTCCCAGAAGATAGCACAGCGCCTATTACATAAATATGTGTGAATGGGTCAATGTTCAGTTACTAACTTTCTGCTCATTACTAGATCATCGGCACACAATAGCTTCTGATTAGATAATGATTCTCCCAAGAAGCCAGATTTTCTCTCAACTGATCTGATGACTGAGGGTCAAAGTGGAGAGCATCCCACACGCCCAAGCTCAGAGCCATGTGGGTCCCCAGAGGTGGCAGCCTTCCTTTCTGAGTCTCCTTCTTTATTCTTTTTCTGGGTTCTGCTCCATGCATTTGAGATAAGTGCTTGAGTATTTAGAGAAGCCGATGAGAAATGGAAGTTTGTATAAGAGATAATAAAAGAAGTAATCTGATCACCATTAGCTTCACTAAGTGTTGCTAATGAACTGTGATAAACCTGTTTTGACACAGTTTTGTGTTTTGAATTCATTAAAGACTATGTCGATTGTATGTTTTTGTTTTTGCTTTTAAATCTCTCTCCACGCTCTCTCTCTCTTTTTCTTCTATTCAGTGGGTAATGAGGTGAGATGTGTCCTTTGGTATACCTAACCTGTCAAACAAGAATCTGAATTCTGAACTTCCGAATTTATTCAACTGAACCCTACGTCACAGCTCAGCATCTTCAAGGATAGTTCTGTTGTTGTGTCTGGGAGATTATTTAGCAAGACCCTCCAGACAGAAGGGTAATGGGAAATATCGTGTGTTCAAATTAGAATTCTCTCAACAGTGTTGGAAAGAGTCCCCAGGCAGAAGGTCTTGTTACAAGATGCTCATGTGCCACTGTCCTGTCCTCTCTTGCTACAGTCAAGACTCCTGTCTCCAGTGCTCAGTGTAGCCCTTCCTCACCACCCTGCCCGTACCTCAGCTCAGTAACTTGTGTTTCTTATCCCCCACACAAGTTGCTACTGTTCCTTTGCTGCCTCGTGAGACACCACAGCAACACCGTGAACTCAAGTTTGCTAGTGACAAGCGGCTGTCATGTGAGCTCCACATGGCTTCTCCCTGTTTTGCCTCCTCAGAGCAGAATAAGCTGACAAGATGGAGATCCCAGAATGCACGGCTGGCAACCCATTTTAAAGTCAGGTCTTTTAAGGCCTGGGTATGAATTTAAATAAAAGGTAACTTATTTGTTGGCCATAGATCCTCTAAAAATGATAGAGAAGTGAAAGAAATAAATAAAAGAACTTGTTTTAGCTAAAAATGATCAAAATGTACATCAGACAATCGAGTTTTATTTTAGTGCCTTTGGCTCCAGGATAGGACAGCAAAACAACTTAATCCTTCCCCAAACTTGTACTTAATTTCTTTGTAAAGAAAAGATTGGTTTTTACCACTCAGAACAGCATGAAAAATAAACCTGGACTTGTAAGAGTACAAGTGAGGCAGAGAGCTCATGTACAGAAAAGCATTGCCAAACTCTCTACTTGTAATGTGAAGCTTTGTGAACTGGATAATGAACTAAATTCCAACTTTCTCGGAATTTACTAAAAGTTAGACATCAACGGACTGAAAAAACACAACTGCCTCTAATCCCCAGAGTTTGCTTTATTTAGAGCACATGTGAGCGTTGTTCTGTACAGACCCTCCCTGTGAAAGCTCAGAGGGGAAGGTTAAATTGCTAAGGAGAACACAGAAGTATAGTCCCTGGAGAATCAGGCAATTTAATTTTAGTCTTTTATTAGTAAAAACAGCAGCATCTCAAAGGAGGAACTTCCCACAACTCAGAAATAAATGTAAAAATAGACCCTATTTTTAGGAGATGATGTGATTTATTAATTGTATTGCTAACGTTCTCTCGCTCTACAAAGTGTTCTTATGTCAAATGCCACCCCCACAGCCAAGTGAAAGTATGTGCCAGCAGCAGTGTGTGAGGTCACACAGAATCCCTCCAGGCACGTGGCTCTGATGAGAAGGATAAGCCATCTCTTCCAGCCCACGATGAATGCCAGCGATCTTCAAGTGGCCTACCAATAATGCTTCCATTTCTGAGCACAGGGCTGAGAACTCACGATTGATTTCGGCTCACACCTGCTACAATCACTGCAGAGGGATAGGTGTGATTGTCATGTTTAATATCCTGTGAAAGGAAAGGTCCCAGCCAAGAATCACGTTAGAAAAAAAAAAAACACTAGTTTGGTGGAATTAAGACAGTCCTAGAGGAAAAATAGTCCTTGAACCCAAGGCTAAGGCAGATTTGTGGTTCCCCTTTGCTTGTATATCCTTGGAAGTCTACAGCTGGGAGTCAGGAACTCAACGCCTTTAGCCACTGTTACCTATCTTAGAAAAAGAGGTAGCTGGGAGGCGACTGGACCTGATGTCACCAGTGCTGAAGCCAGGTATGGCTGGAAAAGTATTTACAAAAAACCGATTCCTTTTATTTCCTTTCTGAGATTTTTAGTTATTTATTTGTTGCTGTGACAAAAAAAAAAAAACCCACCTAATCTCCACAATTTGAGAGAGAAGACTTAATTAGTTCACAGCTTCAGAAGATTTCCAGTACACACAGTCCATTCCTGGGGCAACTGGGAACGCTGGAGGTGCATGGTAGACACAGAGGCTGGAGAGCTGCTCACCTCGCTGCAGACGGAAGCCAAGTGAAGCAGGAAGAAAGTGCAGTCTACAGACTCCTGCGAGGCCTGAGCCTTCCCAGGGAGAAACTGTAACAATGCTTCTTCTTCCTTTACTTAGTTCAGAGCCGCAAGTTACCCCACCTTTAACAGGGTGGGTGCCCCTCATTTCCTGGTCCACAGGAAATAACAAACACCTGGAAGCTCTGCCCAGGGTGCCCTCAATGCTGCCACAAGCGCATCTAATCCCTCCAGCTCAAATATGCACACCTTCCCCCAAGCTCTGCCTCCCAATAACACACAGTCCCAAATACAGGAGGCCTTTGGGTGACACTCAATATCCACAGCGGAGCATTTAGTATTTCTGATTTCCAGATTATTCCTCCTTCTCTTGAATTTGTGTAGTTCTTAATAGTACCAAGAGTTTTCACTCCTGGAAATTTGAAGTTATTGAGTTTCTAGCTATGAATGAGATTCTGCCCAGTGAACACCACACACATGGTCAGAGTAAGCCAGTGCAGGAGAGTCGGCCCTGTGGCCCACCTTTCAAAGTGTAGCCACACTGTGTTGCTTTCTAGCTACCTGAGATATTTTGAACCATCTTTTAAGCCTCTGTTTTCTCATCTATGAAAATAATATTACTTATCTTACAGGGTTATTGTGCAAATTAAGTTTCTTCTGAAGTGCCTTATCTTCCATAGTTTTCTCTATTCAGTAAGTTGCTCATGTTAGATCAGGAGAGTCTCCTTGATTAATCTATCATTCATTTCCCTGGCTATTGATATCCACTTGTCCTAGAAGGGAGGAATGAACAAAAAGATGCAGACAAAACACACCCCCACACCCACACCCACACACACCCACACCCACACCCACACCCACACCCACACCCACCCACACACACACACACACACATAGGGGAAGACTGCAGCAATGAGAGACTGCACTCTATTTTTTTAGGTCTCTAATCCAACCCCCTCTCTTACTCGCTGACCTTTACCCTAATTCTGTCTTGCATCTCTTATTAGACCACCTAGCTTTGTTATCTAGTCAAGGAGTCTCAAAGTCTGCCACAGTCTGCTTGCATTTGTTTGCCACAAGCCAAGAGAGACCCTCATTTGCAAGACACCTCCAGCCCCTCCCCTGGGCAGGCAGTGGCTCACCTTGGGAGGCAAAACAAGGATTGTCTGAGACCGCAAGCCCTTCCTGTTTGCAGGCAAGAGCCCATCATCTCAGACTGTAAAACAAAAGACTACCTGAGATTCCACGTCCTTCCTGTTTGCAGGCAAGGTCTCTTCATCCCAGGGGGCCAGACAAAGATATCCCAGACTAGTTTAACTATTTAAACTTGGTAGTCTATGTTTTTAATTCTCGGTTCCCTTCACCTGGCTAACTTGTAATCAAGTCCACCAGTTCTAACTTCACAACAAATTCAATCTCTCCTCGTGCTCTTGGGTATAAGCCAATGGTGCATGTATTTGATCACTCTAGCTCGCCTGTACTATCTCCTCCCCAGCCCTAGGCCAAGCTTTGACACCTCTGGCCTGAGCTACAGAGTTGTTCCATGTCTCCCAGCTTCTACTTCTATCCTTTATAAGCTAGTCATCATATAAAAGCCCAGAGAGATATGGAAGTCATGTACCTGCCTGCTTAGGATTTGACAATGACTCTTAGACATGAAAAATCCATGTCAAGCTCTTCACTGTGGCCCTTATCTCCTCTCTAACCTCATTTTGTTTGCATCAATTGTTCCTTCCTCCCGGAACAGTGATGGGTTTTCCCCTTCTTAGAGCTCTTGCAGTAACGTTTCCTCTACTTTGAACTTTGGCTCCTCAAACAACATTGCATAATTAATATCTTAGCTCAAATACCATCTTTTAAGAGAAGGTTTCCCTGACTACAAAACAAAGCTCACTATTTCACTTGCCTTATTTGCCTCATAGCATTTATGAGAATCGAAGTTTATTTTGTTTACTTACTCCATTATTTATTATATGCTCTCCTAATAGAGGCTTGTGCTCCAGGGGAAGAGCAGCCCAGCCCAAAGTGGTCAATAGCACCCTTCGAGAGCCCAGAACACGGAGACTTGAATTGTTTCCTGAGAGGATAGAAAGTGGTTGTTAAACAACAAGTCTTTAGCAATTGTAAGTTGATTTAAGAGTGATTAAAAAAAATACTCATTTTGTCCTGTGATTTCTGTTAGCATATTTTAAAATTTAAAATTAATTTTGTGTTTGTTTCTAATGACAGTGTTAATGTTGTGAAGAGGGGAAGATGAGAAGGTAAAGCCCGCTGTGAGAGAGAGAGACTCCCTGAGGCAGGTTCCAATGGCTCCAGGGTTGTGATTAGGCAAAGATCATTTTAGTAGAACCTCTCACTGGTGAAGTAGCCCTTGGTTGGAGGCAGCATGCACCAGAACTGGGAAGGACCAGAAAGGAAACTGGGCGAGTTGGCCTAAATTTTAGAAGCAATAATCAGCAATAATCAGTGTCAAAGCCAGCACGACATCAACTGCTTGGTTAGTCAGGGGTCTGGATTTCCGTGTGTGATTAAAAAGTGATCCACTCAGCCATACTTGTGGAGCTGTCTCATGTACAGGACAGAGCAAGTTTATTTTTAATTTTTTCTCTCAGCCTTATATGCCCAGGGAAAACCCAGAGCCCATGCTTACGGGGAGCATTTTAGCAGATCCTGCAAGTGATCTGTGTGAGGTCTTTATTAAGTATGCAGCTAGGCCTTAGCCACTAGGCTTGCAACCTCCTGATAAGGACCTCTGACTCCACTGTCTCAAGTTATGGAAGTCTGTCTTCTTTCATCTTTCCAGAGCAGTCTGAAGGCCTTTCTCCTTGCTCTGATCACATCTGGCCTTCCCACAGAAATGCAGAAGGACAAAAGAAGATTTTCATTTTCACAGGGTCAGGAAGAATCTCTTAAAAGGAGGTGTAAACAATTTCAATCCCCACAAATCAGTTGTAACTGTTTGTCTGGATCCTTGATTCACTGGCATTTGTCTTCTTGAATACCAACTCAAGAGTTTCTCTAGTCTTTGGCAAGTCAATCCACTTAAGTGCCTGCCTTCCTTTTAAAGTTCTGTAGTATCTGTGGCTCTTGAATCATGGAAGGAGGTAATGCATGCAAGAAAATTTCGTTCATCACAACAGCCTCACTTCTGGCCAACACTTTACTTACCCTGTAAATGTGGGCAATATTCACTGAGGTTTCTTCATTGCATCAAGCCTCTCCAGAAGGGTCTCTCTCTTGACCTTCATCTGGCCACCGAGGAGATCCCAGACCCTTTTGTAGGATGCTCTAAGCTTTGTGTGCCTTCCCAGACTCTACCATTTGGCAAGGTCTGCTTGGAAAGGTGTCTGAGATCTTGGACTTAGCTTGGCCTCTCACTGAGTCGTAGTTGTATCCCATCATTCCTGACTGTCCAGAATCTCACTGGTGCTCACAGTGGCTCACGCTTGGGGAGCTACCTTTATGTCCTGCACTGTACTATGTACTTCTAGCATTTCCATGTGAATCTACCAAACCACATTCCAAGCTATTTTCCATGTGTTCTTTGGTTCAGAGTCCCAACCCTGCTTCTTTTTTGACATTTGATAACTTTCCCCTAATTCTCTCTCTCCTTAGATTTGGCCTGTGCCCTTCCCATCCAGAATATACAGAACTTCAATTCCTTACTTGGAGACTCTGGAAATTTGACCTTTTCAAAAATCCAGTAAAGTAGGAATCATTAGCTACTTTTGTCAGAAAAAATTAAACTTAATTATCAGGTTAATCAAACAAATTTTTAATTTGCACATTTGTTAGAAATAAACTCATATCAAAATATTTTTGCATTATAGAAACTGAAGATTAAAAATCATACCTTTTTGACTACTATTATCATTTTAGTTTACATCTTTTCAGCTTTTTTTCTTATGAACATAGAATGGATATTTTAAGAATATGGCATGTTCTAATGGAATGTAATTATACTCTTTAAGTTCTTCCATGGAAATTTTAAGACTGCAAAAAGAGTCACATAGGAACACAAGGAGGAGAAATTATCAAATTTTACCTTCTACTTTCAATTCCCTTTAGTCTCTGAACTACATCATGAAACAGTGAAGGAGGTGCAATGGGAGGCCAGCTCCAACATGTATGGGAGTCAGCAGTTGTGAACAGGGGCCTTAGATGCTTCTTTATTGTATAGTAATTCATTTTTTTCCTAAAATATATTCTCCTCTATATCCATTACTTTTCTATCCCTGTGACTCAATACCTGACATGCACAAATTAGAGGAGGAAAATTTTATTTTAGCTATCAGTTTCAGAGGGTCACAGTTAATCATGGTTGACCAGCAACAGTGGAAGTATGTGGCAGAGGTAGAGGTAGAGACAGCTTCTCAGACCAAACAGAAAGCCAAGTCCTGGAAGGAAGAGAAGAAGTTATATTTATTCTTCCAGGTCCTGTTCCAGGGATCTGCCCCTTCTAGGATCAGCCTCAGGGCTCTGCCCCTTATGTGTTTAAGCCCCTAATCTACCACATGCCTGTAATCCGTAATCTACCACACACTTGTAATCTAATTCACACCTGTAATCTATAACCTGCGCCAAAACTGTCTTCCATCACGCACCTATAATCCACCACACACCACTTCCACCTGTCCAGACCAGGCCCCAATCTCCCCAACAGCACATAGTTCCATAAATAATCCATAACATGAAATCATGAGGCTTTTGGGGGACATCTATATCTAACCTGAAAAATCCTCTGTTATCTATATATTTTATTTTACCCCAAGAGAAACTCTTTTATCTCAAAAATTCTTGTACACCACTTTCTAGGTTCCTCTAAGCTTCAAAGGACAACATGAACTAGATCACTATCTTGTGAGAAACTATAGAAAAGGTGATGAAATTTGGCTTTTTGAATCAGACTGGACTTAAAATCCCAGTTCTTCCACATTCTAGTAATGTGAGCTGAAGGAGCCACTTTCTTTTTCTCAGCCACATTTGTACCACATGAAGAGGGAGGAGGCAACAGTACTGATCATGAGGATGGTTGGTGGAGATTGAGTGAGAACTAAAGGAGGCAACTGGCAGAGCACCAGACACGTGGAAGACTTGCAATGAAAAATTACTATCATTTTTATTACTGTGTACAATTCCACTTATTTCAAATTAAGATAAAGAGCAAATGCAACATGAACTGTGGTGATCAGTATGGGCTGATCATCCAGCTCTTAGTTCTGAACTCAAGATACATTCAAGTTAAATGACTTGTCTATCAAGAATATCAACATAAACATATTTCTTTTCTTCTGTGTAAAAATTATCATTATTCTTATCAAAGTTAGTCTTGTGAATGTGATTCCTTGGGAACAGATTTTTAATCACGTTTTATTAGGGGAAGCAAAGCTATTTGCAGTAAGTTCATCTCAGTGGTTATTCATAGAGAAAAATATGAGGGAGTAAAGGGAACAGAGACTTGAATCCTGTTCATTATTTCATCTGTAAGTTTTCCTGATAGGACTACTATATTCTATCCATGACACAAGAATTGTCTGTTTATAATTGGAAACCTAGTGATTGGGCAGTAACTGTCAGTGTAACATTGCCAGAAAAGATTGCAGAGCCCAGATTCTGAGGTCAGTATTCCATAAATGACTTAGGTGATCAATTAGAATAATTATACTTTACCAATTCCAGGGATGATAATATCCATTTTGAAAATTTTTAAGAGAAGAGATACAAAATATTCACAAAGTGTTGATGGTTCAATTTATTCATTTAAAATTTCCATTTGTTCATTCAAAAATTTCCTAAGAGAAGAGATATCTGTATCTCTTCTCTGAGGTATTTTTCAGTACCTCAAGAATATTTCCCAACATACACAAGATATAGGTAAGTCAATTTATTCATTCAATTTAAAAATATGTATGTGTGTGTGTATGCGCATAAATGCAGACACACAAAAAGCATGTTTTTGCCATCAAAGAGATGTCAAACTATTGAAAGATAAATGTACAAAAACAATTAAAGTAAAATGTTATTTAAAGTCAATTGATTTAACTTCCAATAAAAGGAGAAGAGTAGTCATTAAATTCAGTCTCAAAAATATCTTTCAAGAGGCTGAAATGTGGGCCAATCTTTTAATGGTAAATAACAGGGCGTGGCAGGAAGACAGTGTGATCTTGAGATAATGAACAGATAATGAACACGTGATCTTAAGATAATGAACAATAGGTGTGAAGAAAGGTAGTAGGAAGCGAAGTTGTAATGACACACCCTGCACAAGAGAGCGTAGGTTTCCTATTAGTGAATAGATGCAATGATAGGAATAGATTTCTATTTAAAAACAACAGAGCAGCCTAATGGAATCTTCTGCGATGATGACATTTTCTACATCTGCATTGTCCAAAATGCTGATGACCAACTATATGTAGCTTTCAAGCCCTTAGAATGTGAGATTGATGAAGAAGTTTTGATTTTAAGCAAGTGTATGTAGCTACATGTGGCTAGTGACTATTGCATTGTAATGACAGTTGGGGAAATATCCACCTTGGCCATCTTTGAGGATGGACTGAACATATGAGCTAAGTAGAGGAATCTTTAGAAGTGGCTAAAATGGTTAGGTTAGAACCAGCAAGGTGGCAGTTGAGAAGTACAGGTTGGATTGCCTGTGAGAGGAAGCTTTGCATCCCTTTGTCCTGGCTGAATAACCAACCCAGGTGTTATAAGAAATTAACATTTCATGGATTAGTTGAATTTAAATTATTTTTCAAGATTAAATCTCTTCCAGATTAGTCGATACCACATTTTTTTCTCTTCCAAATATTCGGGTAAGGGAGAGGAAAAGGTCAAGGACTTGCTAAAGGTTCGTGTACTTGGTTTCAAAATGTTGAAAGAAGAGGAAAAGAGAGGCCCATGGAAAGAACAGTTTACAGCTTCCTCTGAGATGGTAAAGGGATTTGTGGTAGGGATTGAAAAGGCTTCAGAAGGGAGTGGCTGGTGCGTGGCCCTCTCCCGCGACAGCACTTCAGATGCAATGGCAATGTGCTCAAGGAAGTTGGACATCAAGCCTAGGGCTCTCATCCTCCGAAGATGCTTTCCCCAAGTTTAACCGAGGCTGGCAGCTGCAATCTTTCTGGAGTAAACAGGGGAAGATCAGATTCGTTGCATTTTCCAGATTCTAGAGGCTACCTATGTTTCTTGGTTAGTAGTTCCTTTCTGTATTTTCAAAACTAGAAACATAGCGTCTTCCTCTTTCTCCCTCTACCCTACATCTCTCTGCCACTGTTAAATCTCTTCTTGAGATTTCATCCTTTTCCTGTGTTTTTATATAAAGACTCATGTGTTTAGTGGGAAGATTATCTTGGATCCACGTGAGTAATAATAACTCGAGATAACCTCTCTGTCTCAAGATCCTTAACTCAATTACACTTGCCAAGTCCATTTTGCCATGCAAAGCAGCATTTCACAGCTTCTAATACTAGGACATAAATATCTTTGGGGCCTGGTGTTCTGTCTTCCATCCCAAACTACACAGATACAGTCTTTATTTTAATTACATATGAATTTTGAGATATATTAAAATTTAATTGCATTCATATAAACGGAAGCAAATAAGCCCGCGTTCTAGGATTCAACTGTTTGCTAAATGGTAAAGCTCTGAATTCACAAATATTCCTTTTCTTTCTTTTTGTTTGTGTTATCTAAGTTAGGTGACCCTGAGCAGGTCACGCTTCGCAAGGCCTCGGTTTCCTCATTTGTAAGGTAGGGTTGTCGAGCTGGCAACCTCTGAAGCGCCAGTCAGCCAGAATGCTATTGCTTAACCCTTCTCTTCTACTTTGCATTCAGAATTTGTCACGATAAAGCCGAACTTCCGCTTCCCCCCTGAGCAGCACAAGCCAGACTCTGCTTTTGATTTGCCTTTGCTATGTTTTGTGTGCCTGAAGCCTAACAGAGTTTGTGGTTTGGGAGTAGGAAAACAACAGATAACTCAATTTTACTCTTAGACTCTCATAAATAATTGGTACAACCTTTGTAACTAGCCTAATAAATAACAGCTTTCTGTTTTTTTTTCCAGCAAATAATGTTACATCCGTCACTTGCAGAGGGTAATAAGAGATGGTATATTTGCATAAATCCTAAGCATATGAATCATCTTCTAAGATGTTTTATTGCTTCCCAGTTTTCCATAAGGCCATATTTCACTGGAAATATTAAGTTTCAAGTACATGTTGAATGTCTTATATCCCTGGAAATTATTTTAAATAAAATAGTAAGGAAATCAAATTTTTAAAGTGTTGTGGGTTTTTTGTTGTTTGTTTTATATTGTTTTGTTTTTATTGGGGGAAAAAGCTCAAGTGGAAAGAAATCTCACAGGAAGCACTTGCTATTTGAAACTGCTAAGCTATTAGTCTAAAACTGGTAAGTAGACATCAGAACACATTGCATCCATAAAACTTAGATTTTTTAATTATATTGTGCTGTATTCTCAATATAACTACATCTTAGATATGTCTAACTTGCTCTGACAATATTGTGAATGAGAAATCTTACAGTGAATTTAAATAAGTTCCCCGAGCTCTGGCCATTAAGAAGACTCTGGCATGCTTATTATCCCTTCTTCTTTCTCTCTTATGTTATTATCTGTTGGCAACGATAAGCTATTAGCTTCTGAGAAAAGTTACTGGATTCACTGAAAATATGCAGTTTAAACAACCAAATTCTCATTGTCATTTTCTCTCCTCTCTGAAAGATCCAAAATGAGGCTTGCATTACCCTCTGTGGAGGGAAAGAAGGGAGATGCGGAGGAGAAAAGCAGGGCCAGGTAGCCGGACAACCAAGGCTCAGAAAATTCCCAGTTGCTTTAGAGCAGGTTTTATTATAAATTGTTAGTTTATGTTTCCTTTAATTTTTAAACGTTGCATTATTAGGGCTCTTGGAGAAACAGAATAGGAATTATGTGTGTGTGTGTGTGTGTGTGTGTGTGTGTGTGTGATAAATTCACATGGGAAATTATGAGGGCAATTTGCAAGTCTTAAGAGAGAGTCCAAAATTACTGTTTGTGGCTACTTAGGAATATAGAAGACCAGTCGGAAACTGTAGGACAGCCAGTACAAGTCTATGTGAGTCTGTGCCGTGAACTAAAAGCAATGGCAATGACTGGAGACAATCTATGATACTGGCCATGCTAAACAGGAGTAATGAGGCATAGGCCCAGAAAAGAAGCTGTAATAATCTTCCTACCTCCTACTCTTTTACTTAGTTCAAACTGTCTATGTTTGGACCACCTCATCCAGGGTCTTCTTCCCTCAGTCCCTGGCCTATAAGTCAATTACACACACTCAAAGTTCCACTCTACAGGCCGAGTACACCCGAATTCCTTTCAGCAGTCAAAATTATTAATATTCATTGCACAGTATTGTATCAGGTTCTGATCCTACAATTAATGGTTACTGAATGTGTGTTTTATATCAAGTATTGAGCTAAAGTCTGGAGATACAGTGGCAGGTAAAGTGAGTGGAATGCTTATTCATAATTGTCATGTTTTGCAGAGAAAGAAATATTAGTCCAGGAGCCACACGATTGCATTATCATGTTAAGAATGCATTGAACTAAGACAAAGATATAGGACTTAGAGGATATATTAATTTATGTCAATAATAGTTTACATTTTATAAACATTAACTCATTTTTTTTTTTTTTGAGACAGGGTCTCACTCTGTAGCCCAAGCTGGTCCTGAACTCACTATGGAGTCCAGGCTGGCCTGGGACTCACAGCAATCCTCCTGTCTCAGCCTCCTGTGTGCTGGGATTATAGATGTGCACCACCATGCCCACTTTACGTGGTGATAGGCAATTGATCTCAGGTACTTAGCATTTGTTAGGCAAGCACTTTGACTACTGAGCCATTCCTCCAGCCCCAAACATCAGCTCTTATATACATTCACATGCAGGCATTGTGTACTTTGTGAGAGTTTTCCTCTAAATTATTTTATTTCAAAAGAAATTTGTAAAACATAATTCAACAGCTTTAGAAGCAGCAAAGGAAAATAATGATTAGTCAAGCGACCTTTGCTCAAGATTTTAGATTAAGTAGTTATAGGTGGCCCATTCTAATTAATATTCTGAAATTGAAATTTCTAAGGATACTGGGTATAATTGAATAGGAAAATATTAAATTACCAGACATTTTTGTGAACACAAGGAGATAATAGAGATGTCTCATTGCCTACCTTATCTTTTGTAACATCTTCTACCTGTAACCAAAGACAAAAAGAAAAGACAAACATCCCAACTCTCTAACCCAGGTAAAATATAAGCTTATTGAAGCCGTGAGTTCTTTTATAAGTTTATTTCCAGTGCACATGACCCTGAATGTGGCAAATGTGAAGAAAGATGTTTACTGTATAGAAGATAAAGATGAAGGAGGTAGGGAGAAGGCGAAGCAGAAGAAGAAAATGTATAAAAAACAAAAGAGAAATAGGGAAAACAAAAAGATACAAGGACAGACAGATGTGCGACCTCTCCACCTTGAGGCATGTTGGGTTGCTGCCATGTTTCTTTTGTGACCTTTCCTGCATCAACTTTTCTCCCTCTGCCCACTTTCCCTCTAAGTGAGGTTAACATTATCTTCACCACAAGGCCCGTGGAATGACTAGTTAAGTCCTGAAATCACAGTGCCTCATAGATCATACTCACAATCGACGGATATTTTTAAAAGTTATTTTAAATTGGTAACATATTGCTAATCACATGAACTATGATATCTACATCTTAGAAATTGGGGAAAATATTTACCCAAAACAGTATAGGGCCAGAAGGAAGACTGCTACAGAAAACTCGGGTGTAACATGAAGCGATGGCTTCAAACAGAAAGAATGTACTTAAATGCAGGGACAATACTGTCTGCTTACATAAGTCAGTTCATCATAATAATAATTATTACTTATTGTTTAGTAGAGAGAAATCTAAAGCTGCCCATGAAGCTCCTTTTAGGGTTACTTATGTGGTAGCCTGGGGAATCAACCTCAGGGTCTTGCCCTTTCAAGGCAAGCACTTTAACTGCTGTGCCATTCCTCCAGCCTCAAGCAGTGAAAATTTTTGTGGGGGAACTTCTGTGGGAGTAGACAAGAAGGGTTGTGTGACAGGGACTGTGTGACCAATTAAAGGCAAAAATGTCCATAATTCGGGAGTCTGATAAACATTTGATATGCCTAGCGTGTCTGGGTACGATCTGTTCTGGATGCCTACAATCCTGTTACCCAATCCACACTTCCGGGCAGCAGCTGCAGTTGTGTATAGATCTCTTTCCTGTGATGGCCAGGTGACGTCACTTCAGAAGGTGTTTTATCACTGTTTTTCTTTCATTTTCGCTGATGTATGAAAGTCAGAAGTAGGGTAGGATGGCAGCTGGGCATATTAGCAAATTTGATAAAGGCATGTCTGATGGACAGAATAACCAGTACTCAGAACCACAACTTGAGTTTTTCTTACCAGCCTTTAGTTTCTCTTTTATGCTCTGTTCTTTACCAGGAAATCTGTTCCTCCAGCATGAAATATATAGTAGATTTCCCTTCGGCACTGCTTTCCAGCTCAGCTAGCTAGATAACCTGGGTTGCAGATCAGAGAAACGGGAGCATGAGGTCAGGCAACTTTTCAACTCCCTTTCTGAAGTTTGCCTCCATCTGGCTGTCTACTCAAATGAAGGTGGCTTTACTCCTTCTCCAGTGACCCTTGTGTGACGTGTGCCTTCCAGTTCCTGCCAGTTTCTTCCAATGGGTTCAAGTCCAGAATTAATAAAAAATGTCTCTCCTGTTTCCAGCTCAAAATTCTGTCCAAGCTTTGAAAATGGTGCCTTTGTAAGTAAATCCTTCTTTGGATTTTCTAATTTAATGGTGCCATCTGCATGTTCTCATTGTAACAAAGCATGGCTAAGTAACCCTGAAACTCCACAGGCAGTTTTTTCATTGCAGATGCGATTTCTGTCTACTTAACCATAAATAACAATATTATTATGATAAACTGGCTAGTGTAAGCAGACAGTATTCTCCCTGCATTTAAGCACATTCTTTCTTCTTGAAGGCATAATTTCATGTTATACCTGAGTCTTCTGTAGCAGTCTTCCTTCTGGCCCTATACTGTTTTGGGGTAAATATTTCCCCCAAATTCCTAAAATGGAAACTTTTTCAAAGGCCGATGTTCAAGCCTCACTGTGACAGCTCCCAGCGTCATCTCAATGGATATGCAAAATAGAAAAATGGTAGAAGAAGAAAGGAGTGTTTCATATGGAAAGATGACAGATATATTTGTAACAGAACAGAAGTGGCAGATGTAACCATGTGTCACTAACATTTCTAGTGCTGAGTGCTGAGGGCCATGTTGTGATTTGTTTGCTTCAGTGGCACAGAAACATTTTGCCTAACTTTGGCAGCCATATCTGCCATGCTTTTCTGTTTTCCTTGTGTTTACTACTCACTCATTTCCGGCTTCTACTTATTTTTAGAAACAGCTTGAATATGGAAACGAGTTTTACTTGTTATTTAAATACAAAGTTCTGTTGCTGATTGGTATGGATATCACGCATCCTTGAAAGTGAGAACATAGTTCTTCAGTCCTTAAGTGTGGGCCGCTCATGGTAACTTACTTTCCAATTATAGAGCATGGAAACAAGGCAAAACATGAATAATCGTATGATGGAGAATTCTGAGGACGCCACTCCATCCAGGTAAAGAAGATTAGCTCCATCATGATAAACTGCATTGATAGATGTGATGAGAAGGCCCGTCTGCCTCAGTGGACTTCCTATCTGAAATCCATTACTTATGTCTAATCATGAGAAAAACATCACGTAAGCCTCTTTTGAGTGATATTCTACCAAACTTATTAAACAGTACTCTTCAAAACAGTTAAGATCATCAGAATCAAGAAAAGCCAGAAAAAAATGCCATAGTCAAGAGGAAGGAGCCTAAGGAGGCACTGATATAAAATGTAATATCCAGGATGAGATCTTACCACAGAGGACATGACGCAAAGCCTCAGGACATCAGAATCAAGGATAGGCTTCCGTTAACTACGATATTTCAGTGCAGAGTCATAAATCGTGACAAATGATTTATGACAAATGTACTGTGTTATGTAAGATCTTAACAATGTAAAAACTGGAAGGGGGTGTGGAAGATGTACATATTGATGTATAAGAATTCTCTGTGTCATCATTGCAACATTTTAACAATTCCAAAAGTATTCTAAAATAAAAGTCCATTTAAAAAATATGTGCCTCTTTTGAAAGTCATGGGATTTATTATGGTTTGGATCTGGAATGTCCCTCAAAAGCCTCACGCATTTGGACGTGTGGAAGAACTGTGAAATTAGGCTCTGTGAAGAAGTGGGGCCTGATCAGAAGGGGTGGAATGCCTGGGCTTGACCTAGAAGGGGCAGATGATTGGGGCAGGATCTGGAAGGACTAAGTTAGCTCCGCCCTTCCTTGCTCACTTGACTTCCTATCTACCGGGCTGTGAACAGCTTTTCTTCGCCATGTGCTTTTAGCATTGCTAGCTGCCCATGAACGGATCATGACCTTCTGAAATTGTGATCTAAAATTAATCTTGCATTTCTTAAATTGTAGATGTTAGGTATCGCTTCCCAGCAATGAAGAAGTAACTAAGACGGAATGGGAAAATTTTTTTAAGCTGATTGTTTGCAAACTCGGGCATTTGTTATATTCAACTGAAGAATTTTTTAACTTGATTATTCTAGCCCTATCCCCAGAGGTCTTGATCTGAGACGGAGCTTGGGAATTTGTATTTCTAATAAATTCTCAGGTGAAACTGATCTGCTGCTCTGAATACCAACCCCATCTATGTCACAGACATCAAACACAAGCTTCCATGCATCCATTTTCACCAACAATTAAGGTAAACTGATTTCATTTGAATGCTTTAACTCCTAGCCAGAGTTCATGCCGTAATCACTGGTATGTAACAGTTTCCTTATAATTCCAGTTGGTCTTTAAATTTTATTGTCTCTTGCATGTTTTTCACAAATCAGTAAATGTAATTCAATTGTTCATATCCACTTTAGGTTTTTGAAAAAAGCTACTGGCAACATGCAAGGAGAAGCTCTCAGATGAAGCGTAGTTTCATCTGTACACTTGAGAGGATGTCAACAAAAATTATAGAATGAATTTGGAATTTGCCTTGAAGTTTCTCACCTGAAAAAATACATACCTTTAAACTAAAATGATGAGAGGAAGCCCATGTTTGGATGTTTTCGCCTGAGGTTTTTGTCTATCAAGACAAATTTGGAAAGAGAAGTGTAGGAGGGCTTATCAGTTTGACAAATGTCAGCAGGTTCACAGCAAAGACCTAGATTTGTCTGTTAGTGATGGGGCTGGTGTTGGGTCAGGCTGAGCACCGCGTGAGAGGGTGAGCACACAGCTATGGTGGCCTGTTCTCAAGCTTATTTCAGAGCCACTTACTTGAAGATTAGTTGGAATAATACCATCCATACTACTTCTTTAAATGGACTGGGCAGCTATGAGGAGATAATTTTAAAAGGCAATGTGCCAGTCAGATGAAAAAAAAATTTAGGCTTATAGCATTTGGAAATGAGCCGCATTTAGAGATGGTAAATCACTGAAAGCCTTTGATAGACAGTTCCGTTCTTTTGTGCACACAGTGTTTTTCTGCTTTAGATCATTACAAAAATGTTGTGAAATGTGACGACTTTAGTAATTATAGGGTAGAACCCAGTGTGTCCTTGTTTTCGTATTGATCTAGAACCTCCATCGAAGCATCTAGAAGTCCAAGCCCATAGCGCTGGTGCTGGACCTTGCTTTCAGAACCCAGAGTAATAGAAGGCTCCCATCCCACATTTGATTATGGGGTTGGCTGTCCTTTTCTGCCACAGGTCTCTGAGTTCAAGTGTCCTGTTAGGTGGGACCCCATCCTGTGACCCGTGCTCTGCCCTGCGAAGACCCTGAAGACCCCAGTGTCCCTCCCCGTGAGCTGCAGCAGCTGCTCCCAAGAAGGGAGCAGCCTGCGCTGCGGGGGTGGCCCGCTCAGCTCATTCACCTGCGGCATAAAGGGAGATGCCGAGAAGCAGTAAAATAGCAGGTGGAAAAAATAGCGACTGTCAGCCCCGGGACTGACAGCTCGGATCGTCAGGAGTCCTCCCCCAGCCTTCACACTCAAGTTTATTTAATAATAATAATGGGGATGGCTACGGCGAAGCGAACCTCGTTTGCAAGAATTCCTCCTTCTTACTGCGTGCTTTCTGTCACGCCCGGACTGCGAAGATTCAGCTGTACTTTTTCATTCCTCCCATTCTTCTCTGCTCTACTGTTATTTCCTTTCCTCTGATGCAACCTCCTAAACCAGGAGAGGAACAGGACAATTCAGTGGTGCGCAGCTAGTGATTTCATCTCTTCTCTTGTGCATTTTTGCTGTGATTAACGATTCAAACTCAATTTTTGCTTTGCATCTGTTTGGGGTTCATTCTGGTGTCCCTTGTCTTTTTTATTCCATGTACACTTGTGCTTGGCTACCATCCTTATTTGTGCTTTTTGGTTCCCTAGTGCTTTTTCCACTATAAGAATAGTTTTTAAAAAGGGTTATCATTATACTGCTTCCCAGGGTACACTTCTGCTTCCACTTTTCTGTTTGTTTTTGAGACAGCATATTGCTTGCCCTGAACTCGCTAAGTAGCTCAAGCTGGCATCCAGCTCACCCTCGTGCCTCAGCCTTCCCGGTGCTCAGATTACAGGTGCACATCACCATGCCTGGCTAATCTTTACGAGGTGCTGAGGAATTGAACCCAGGGCCTCACGCATGCTAGGCTAGTGCTCGAACTGTCGAGCTACACCCTCAGCTTCTCTTGTCTTTATAAAATTCTTGTACCATTGTTTCTATTTTCAATTATAGCATAGAATTATTAACTTTATCGGGTACAGTATAGTCAGCTTTTCCACTTTTTGTTTAACTTTTGCAGTTAAATTTAGCAGCCGCTTACTGATGAAGACTAGTTTCTACTCATTTTCTTACTTGTGTGAGTGGCCCTGAACGTGGAAGTAAGAAACTGATAAATGCCATCTTTCAAACTCCTGAGGTGACAATATGAACACTGAGCGGATTTCTTTTCATGCCTGTTAAGTGACCCAGACAGAGAACAGACACTTCCTTCAGTCTCAGAATTTATTTTTTATTTTTTGTCTAGGAAAAGGGGTACCTTATCCTGGCCACACAATCTTTACTTACACTTCTTCACCTTTTAGAAATTTTATGGGTTTTCATTTGAAAAGTGAAAATGTCGTCTTCCTGTGCTCCCATGCAGATCGAGTGAGATCTTCCATGTGAAGATAACTCATTAATCGCACAGGCTTTTATCAGTGCAAATTGTACAGGTGAAAATTTCATTCTTTTTCATGAAGAGGAGTGGGCAGACAGTGGCATGTGAGCGTTCTAACTCTTTTGCACGGTTCCTTCTTTCTTCTTTTCACCAGTATACCCAGTGGTCTCCATAGGTGACAAATATTAAAAGCTTCTCCCTCCCCTAGAGTAAAGTCCCAGGCTACTGAGCAGACTTCTTAGACTCTGTTTAGGTCAAAGCACAGCCTTTGGGACCAGATGCACCTGGACTTGAATCCCAATCTTCAGTTACTTTGAGTTTTTAGGCAAATGTCCCAAATTCTCAAGGCTAAGTTTTCTCGTTTGGAAAAGTAAGGCAATTGGTCCTGCCGGGTTCATGTATCCAGCTCCTGATACGTTCCCTGTGGTTTTTACTTTGAATGAAGAATAACAGTTAAATACATGAGAAGGACAGGTGATTTTTAGGGCAATATGAGGCCAAGAGAAACATCAGAAGGCAGGCAGAAGAGGTGTTTACTGCAAACTCCTTTTCAATTAGTAAGAAAGAGTATTACACACGCCAACATTTAGGCTTCAGATCCATCGCTCTCCTGGGCTGATTGTCCAGCATGTTCTCTGGCCTCCCTTGAGATGGGCAATCCCTGGCCCTTCAGCTTTTGAAGAAAGCAGGAAAGACCCAAGGTTGCCTTGTGCTGTGGAACGGAACCAGGATTCTGAACTGAAATTTTCAATGTCTTTCTGAATGCCTACCACAGACGTTCCCATAGAGATCTCACCCCACTGTGTAACACAGAAACAAAGAAATGGTTTGAAGTGACAAATGGAGAAGAGCCACACTCTACGCTGCTCTGAGTCAACGGAGACGGAAGACCTCATGATGGGAATGCTCTTAGGGAAAGACTGACAGGGCCAAATAATCCTCTTTGACAGACTTGCCCTGTCAGTTTTAGGCAAATTAGCAAGTTCAAATAACGACGGTGCCCGTCTTCCCAACTGTGGCGATTCTCAGACACAGTGTGATACTTTTAACGGCTTGCTTGATCAAAATGCCTGATAGCCATGGCCATTGCTCTAGAGGATCATTATAAGAAAATGGAAGTGTATTCACCGGTGCCTGCCAATCTTCCACATCAAATGTTATGCTTGATTGGCATGTGACATTCTGCTTCCCAGTGTGTGGGAAGCCAAGAACCCAGTCTTGGGTCCTGCTTTCTTAGCATATAACCTATCTTCCTACATTATTGAAACGCCAAAAACAGCCACAACTGCCCTATGTCTTTTTCCAATGACATCTTAGTTCATGCATTCTCTAATAGAAAAAAAGCTAACAGACAATGGTCTGTGAACTCATCTGACTTGCCATCTCTTTAGTGAATGAAATTTTATTTGAAAATAGTCATAGTCATTCATTATACATTGTCTATATTTGTTTGCACAACACAACATAGACTTGCATAGTTAGGACTGAAGGTCTGCAAAGCCTAAGATATTTATCATGTGGCCCCTGAGACAGGATTTGCTGAGCTCTGCTCTAAGGAAAGAGAGTATTCTTATAGAAATCCCCACCCAGTCCATGAATCAGTTCTTGACACCGGCACTCTCTGTCTCGACCAGTCCCTGCCTTGCTCGCATCTTCAGTGTCTTCTTTGCTTGTTATTTCTCTTCTAGTGTTCAATTTAAGTTGTTTTAGTTAAAAATGGTTAAGTTCCTCATAAATGACATAACATTGCTGGCGTTGTCTTCAGCGCACAGAAGAGTGGCAGGCTCTCTCTAAGGCCCTGTGCTCTGCAGAGCAGCTCCCGTCCAGATATCCAGCCATCTTGTCGAAGTGTCCAGGATGTTCCCACCCCTGCAGCTATGTGGCATAATCCTTTTGCAACTCACCTGAAATAGCCTCTTCCCTTTTGATTGTTTGTTATCCTCATTATTTTTAAAATTGAGCTGAAAAAACTTTTTCTATATAAAATCTTTTCCTATTTTACAAAATCGAATCTCCTTTTCCATCCAAATATAACAACTTCCAAGCTTTTGCCTTTCCTTGATATTTCTTATGATATTTGCACAGTCTGCTTTATATTTCAGCTATTTTCTCCTCTCTCTTCTCACAGCAATGGCAGGATCTCTCTCTCTCTGTCTCTCTCTCTCTCTCTCTCTCTATCTCTCTCTCTCTCTCATCTCTGATGTCTTTATAATATCTAGTACTATTTACATCCTAAGTAGGTTCTCTGGTTTCAATGTGATTTGCTCCTCAAAAGTTCATGTGCTAGTGTGCTAGAAGCCTGATCCCTAGTGTGGTGGTGTTGAGATGATAGAACCTTTAAGAGGTAAGGCCTAATGAAATGTAATTAGGTCACAGGGACTTCATCCTCACAAATGGATTAATGCTGTCTTGCAGGAGTGGGTCAGATTCCATAGGATTGGATTAGTTCTGATCAGAGGTAAAAGAGTCACTTTGGCCCCTCCCTGTTCTTTTGCTTCCTATCTCACCATATGACATCTCTCTCCCTCACACAGGAAGTACTGTTTTGTAATGTAGCTGTCAGGTCAAGGCTTAGCCAGGGTGCTCTTAGCAGAGGCCAAACAAATGAGGTTTGCCGATTTGGACCTTAAAGCCCACCAAACTGTAAACTGAGCAGACCTCATTTTTAATACACACGTTACCCAATGTCTATGTTTATGACACTAGATTCTATTGAATTAGTTAAAATTCCCCTCACTAAGAACAAGAAAACTTGGTGAACACAGAACTTAAGGTTTCCCAAGCCAGTTTACCTGGAATAATATGCATGCAAATCTCAGGAATAGATGCCTCTAGTATTGTCTTTTGAATGTTATGTCAATTTTTATGTATTTTGGTCTCTACTTACGACATTAAAATCTATCTTAGCCTTGTTTTATTTCCCCCAAGTCATCCATATTACTCTATAAATCTCTTTCATACACAGAAATGTGGTGATACACAACTGAACATTTTTACAACTGAAGAGCTGTAAGACAAAATTTGCATGACAATGTCTACAGAATTTCATTGACCCTTCCTGGTGAGTGCTTCAGTCTAAATCTGAATCGATAATGAGCACTGCTTCTTCAAGGGAATTAGAGAAAATATCAATGTATGTCACAGTTCTTTTTATTATTTCAGAAGGATGGTTACAAATGTCCTTCGGAGGCTCATCTTGAAGGCATATTTTGAATGAGATTTAGCTCATCATTTTATATCTTTTCTTAGACCTGCCATCCCTGCTGTTATTAAGTAATTTAATTCCTCTTGATGGTTATGCTTTAGCTTAGCAGGTGGCAGTCTACTCAGGATTTGAATCTTTAGTTTTCACCGAGGCCAGCATACCCCTGTCTCATGCCCACCACCAACGGCTAACACCCTGACCAGCTGTTATAAACATGAAAAATTAAGAACAATATATTTTAGTTAGTGATATGACTGGGTCTCTACTAATTTCTTTTTGTGGCAGGGTCACGTAGGGAACGTCACTCAGGATGTTTCGGTCACTATAAACATCATCAAGGAAAATAAAAGACAAAGATCTGGAATCTTAGAGAAATGTTTGCCAAATTCTACTTTCTTAATAGTTTGTCTGCCCTTTATTTTTATTTTTGGTTCTTGGACTTCCTGATTTATAGTCTATTGTGGTCAATTCAACTTTTCTTTGATGAGAAGAATGCATTTAGTGGGATTCTGCATGACATTTTTAAAAATTAAAGAAACATCTTAATTGCTAGCCAATCAGAAATGACATAAGCATAACATAACCTTGTATCAGTTTTCAGCTGGAAACAATCCACAGTAATGAACTTTTCTTGTCTCTTTAGAAGCCCCAGGGTAAGTTCTTTCATCCAGATCCTAGAACTCATGCTGACTCAGGACTTAAACCCCTTCCTTCCAAGTCCAGAGCTCTTTCTATTGTGTCATTACATTTTTTCTTTCTCCCATAATTTGATATTTGGTGTTCTATTAAAATGAATTGTAACCCATATTGAAGGCATGACTCTACCATGTGTCCTTGGAATCTTCCATTAAATACCCTGTAATCACCGTTTCACGAATGTCATCATACTTGGCTATTTACTCAACACTCTTAGCTGACATTTACTGAGTACTGACTAGGGGACAGGGAGCAGGAGGCCCTGTTCTCAGGGTATACCCGTAGTAAACCATTTAATCCAAACAAAAGCCAATGCCTGATAGTGCCAGAGGAACTGTTAGTGTCTCTGTTCTAAAAAGAAGAAGTTTGGTAGACTGTGGCCATGTGACCAAGAATTCATGCTCTGAACACTTTAAACATTAACCCTTAGCATGTAAATCTGCCTCATTAGGACCTACACAGGTCTCTGTGTGGTACCCCGCCCACTGTGTGGCTGTAGACTTAAGACCTCACTTTATTTCAAGGGCTATTAAAAGTGTTCAGTTGAACCTGTCACCTTCCTTTTTGCACATGGAAAACAGGATTCCCCTCAAAGCACAGTGTCTAGTTATGACCAGGTTAGGCAGGACTGCTTCACATTTTAGAGGGATTCTCTTAGCCTGTTGATTCAAAGTGGCAAGTCTGTGTGGTCAGGTATTCCTCAAAAACCTGTGCCGCTATAAGTTGTGTAAACCGCAGAGTAGAATTACTCTGCATCAGGCACCAGTGTCCTTTGGGTGAGAACTCCATTGTAAGCGTTATGAAGCTATAAGCAGATTCAAGAATTTGAAAGACATCCTGCGCATCTGTCCGGAGAACCTGCCTACTTCACATTTAGCTCTCTTCAGGCTGCCTAACGTCAAATAAAGTTCTCCAGGTCTTTGAAGTACATTGAATGTCTCCTAAGAATTCTGAAATCATCTAAATTCATGCTCTGCTTGGATATTACAAAAAGAATTTTGGTTACTTTCACCTTGTGATACAGCTTTAGCAGAGGAAGGCCTCAGGCAACGGAAGCAGATGATTGTGTAAATGTTTTCTCAGGAAGATTGCCCCAAAAATCAGACAATCATGTGTGTGGGGACTGGAAGGTGGGAATAGGGGAACTAGCAGCCCTAGGCAGAACTTCAGTGGCTGCGGAAACACAGGCAGGCCCCATACTAAGGGGTGGTTGTCTGTGCTACACTAGGGCAGAAATCCCTAAGCTTGGAGGATGTAAATACAGCTTAGGTTTGTACAGTTATGAGTTTCACAGAAGTTGATACAACATTTTAATCTTCCGCAATTCATATCTGTGTATTAACTCCTAAATCAATGGTCAATTTGTGTGCTTTGTCTTTAGGTTGAAACTGTGTGTTTTGAGACCAGTTCAAGCAAATTTTCTTATCACTCTCACTCATGGAAATATATATAAAATCTCATTTGGGAGAACTTCTTGCCTCCATTCAACATGGTCTCAAGCCTGCTTGGCATTCTCTCCAACCCTTGCCAACCTTCCCACGCAGCCCATGGATTATTATTCTTAAGAGCTTCTTCTTCTTCTCTCCCTTCACAAATCCAAAATTGCTTAGCAAAGGAAAGATTCCATAAGTATTTCCACTGTGGAAGAGACTGAAGACTCCAAACAGAGGAATTCTCAGATAAAGAAACAATTTCCGAGAGCATCTTTTGACCTCAAAGCTTTTGAAGATCATCACAGAATGCTTCAGAATCAGTGGTAAGTAGCCCACTGTGGTGAGAAGTTCCCAACTATGTTCCTGAAGCTATTAACAGTACTTCTCAAACTTGTCTAGAGGTAAATCCTAGTTACACGTGCATATGGGAGAGGAAGGAGGAGGCAAACAGAGGGAAAGAAGGAAGAAAAGGAAGGGAGGGGTGAGGGTTGGAGGGAAAGCATCTTTATTGATTGCTTTTACAAACTCACTTCAAAGCTGGGCGAGGTGGTGCCTGACAATCATAATCCCAGCACTCAGGAGGCTGTCAGGAGGATTGCCATGAATTCAAGGCCAGCCTGAGCTACATAGTGAGTTTATGACCAGCCTGGACTACAGAGCAAGACCCTATCTCAACAAACAAGCAAACAAATTCACTTCAGAGGGAGACTATGGTCACAAGCCTGTAGGTGGAGCTGGTTCTCAGACTAAAGAGAGCTCAGCTAGCTGCAAGGTACCTGAAGGAAATACACTGAAAAGGACTCGCTCCTATATGGGGAGGAGAGGAGGGAGAGGTGGAAGGGAGGAGGGAGACGAGTGCCCAGGAGAGTGCAGAGAATGAATTGTACAAAGTCTGTAAAAAGAATTCTGTGATTACATTTTGCAAGGGAAATTTTTCAACTATAAGAAGATAGTTTAATGGAGTCTCATGAAACCATTACTTTGACAACCACCAACCCATTGCCAGTGTGAACTTCAGCTTACCGCCACCATGCCCTTTCACTGTGTGAAGAAAATTGCAAGCATCTTATTCATCTATATTTCAGTATGAATTTACATAATACATGAGCTATTTTTTTTTTTTACAAAATATCAGCATCATCAATAGCAACAATGCCAACCAAAAAACAGCGGTTCCTTAGTGGCATAAAATATCAGTGTTCAAACCCTTCTGAAAATGTGAGAAAGTATTTTACTTAATAATATAAAAGTACATGATTCATAAGTATATAGTTTGATAAATTTTCACAGATCAATGCTTCAAGATAGTCTGGACTCTGATAAAGAGGTAACATGCACCATCACCCCCAACGCCTTTTCTCGCTTAGCAGCTCTCTGACTCCAGGTAACTACCTTCTGGATTTTGACTTTTCTGTGAATAGATTTATGAAGTCTGTACCATTTGTGTGCTGAACATTAGGTTTGGAAGGTCTGAAACTTTAAGTGTATTTGAGATTTATGCAGAGTACTTAGCTGACACACGTATTTCTTCTCATTTACTTTTTCATCTTCCCCATTCTTTTTCTTCATTCTTTTAAAGTCTCTGTTAGTTTTTTTTTTTAATGCTGAAACGTCTGTTTTACAGTGCATTTCATGTACTAGAACTGGCTTGTGGTTTTCTTAGTGCATATTTCTCAGTCTCTATATTCATTTAAACTGTGAATTAGGACCAGCAACTTGATTACACCATGTTTCTTTTCCAGTAAGAATATGAAATGGAAAGACACTGAAGGCAAAAGTAATAGCTCCCAGAATCTCCAAATGGAATTATTTCAAATTACAAAGTTTCTCATGGCAGAGGAAATTACCAACAGAGTAAAAAGAGAGCAGACAGAATGGGAAAAAATATTCACCACGTATACCTCACATAAGAGGCTAATAACTAGAATATACAAGGAGCTGAAAACAAACAGGCCCTTCAAATACAAAAACCTATGAAAAATGGGAAAAGGAAATGAATAGGCAGCTCTCAAATGAAGAAGTTCAAATGTTCAGTAAATGCATAAAGAGATGTTCAGCATCCTTAGCCATTAGAGAAATGAAAATCAAAACATCACCAAGCTACTGAACCTCAGAGAGAGTAGTGTATATCAAAAACTCAAATAGCCATCAATGCTGGAGAGGATGTGGGGTAAAGGAACTGTCTTCTTACACTGCTGGTAGGAATGTAAGCTGGTACAACCACTATGAAGATCAATATGGAAATTCCTCAAAAGACTGGAAATAAATACTCCCTTTTATCCAGCAATACTTCTTATGGGAATCTTTCCAAAACAGCTAAATGCATCATATAAGAGAGATAGATATATGTATATCCATGTTCACAGCAGCACAACTAACAATAACTAAAATGTGGAAGACATCAAAATACCCACCAACAGACCAAAGGTTACATAAATTGTGGTCTATGTATACAATGGAGTACTACTCGTCTATAAAGACAGATAGTTTTGAAGCTTTTGTAGGTAAATGATTGAACTTGAGACCATCATGCTGAGTGAACTGAGGCAGATGTAGAAGGTTAAATATCAAATGGTTTATCTAATGTGAGAAACCCAGAATACAGTCATTTCATAGAACTAAATGGAGAGGGGGGATACTGGGAACTACTGTGGGAGGGTCAAAAAGTGAGAATAGAAGGGTTTGTAGTTTTGATACAATATATGTGCACAAAATACGTAATGTAAACATTATGTATGGCACATATACATATCAACAAAATGGGGGGGGGGGAGAGCTTTCCACTACAGCTTTCTTGCAAGACCATTAATAAATATGTCACTACTCTTTAATCAAACTAAAAACAGAGGCACCAGGCAAGGACTTCCTGAACAGAGTACCAACCACACAAGTAATGACACCAAGAATCAACAAATCAGTTTATATCACTCTAAAAAGCTTTTGCACAGTATAAGAAACAGTAGAACAGAAAGACAGCGTATAAAATTGAAAAAAGAGATTTTCCAGCTGTTGCTTTTAGCAGAACACTAATATCTGAGCAGATGGATATGCAATAAAATAAGAAACAAGACTGAATGGTGGTGTAATTTAAAACAAGATTCAAAGGAGAAAGCAAGAGGACTTGTTTTATTCCAGTTCAGAAACAGCTCCGTGAAATGTCCCTCTGATGCTGCTGGTCTTGTGCTACAGGTTAAGAGGGACGTTGTGATATTTTAATTCAGCCTTAATACTTTTGATAGAGACAGCAAGTGACAGAACTGTCTGCTTATACAATGTCCTGCTCCCCAAGAAAGCTAGTCTTTGACACATGATTGATGACCACACAGAGCAGTCTGAGGCTTTGCTCGTGAGTCCAACATCTCTTGTATCAGAGAAGGTTCTTCAGGAAAGGACACACTTAGCTAGTTCTGTTCATCACGAATATATGAAACATTTAATGTGGAAACTTTTTTTTTTTTACAACCTAATGAATGTTTACTGATGTGAAGGCTATAAAAAAATCTTAGCTAATCTACAAGACTTTTTCCATTCAGACTTTTGATGACATCTCAACAGTTTGAGATTATTTACATGCAGAATGTACAAGCAATGTTTTCAGATCTTAAATACTAGCCGTATTAGTATGGGTTCTTTCAAAAGGCAGAATTTACAGAAATTATAACAAAAAGGATCTATTAGGAAGGCTTACAAATCTGGGGATAGAGATAATCCAAGATGGTGGCCTGCACGTACGAGAGCTGGAGTGTCCAATGGCTGCTCAACTGCGAAGTAGGGCTCCTGTTCAGGACTGCAAGACAGCTGGTGAGAGTCTGCTGTGCATCTAGGTCATTCAAAGAACAACAGCAAAGACTGGAGCCTGAAGATTGGCGACTGAAGATCAACAACAGACAGACAGGCGGAAGTGGAGACGGAAATGAATCTGTGATGAAGATCTGCGGTATGTAGCAAGTCGGCATCTGTAGATAATTGCAAAGAGGAGAGCTTTCCCAGAGGAAGAAGCTGTAACCATCTTCCTTCTTCCTTCCTTTTACACTGTTGGAGTTCCAGTTGGGCTTCCCACATGTGGGTGGGTGCTCTTCTCTCTTTTGCTGGCCCATGAATCACTCACAATGTAATTCAGGCTGGTTCTCAATTCCCAGTCTAGGTGTGGTTTCCAAATTTTAATCCAGGTATGGTTCCTGATTGCCTCAAGTTGACATAATCTCTCCAATGGTCACACTAGCCCAAGCATCTTTCCAGATCTAATGCACCACCCTAAGCGCTCCTCACTCCTCTCTGGAAACAGAAAGAGGAAAGGGTATTCTTCCAGGAAGGGATGCCTTGGATCGGATGCTTTCTAATTACTGAAGCAGGTGGACTGTAGGTGGATGGTATCTGGCTATCTGGTTGAATGCCACACTGTCCATGCACACAGAACTAAGGCTCATACGAAGCCAGCCTGCACATGCTTCCAAGGAAGGACACGAGTCATGCTAATGGAAGGTGAAATGCTGCAAGTTACTTTCTTCAATGGGGAGAAACAAGTTCTGAATATGCAAGATCACCCTCATGATCTATTTACATATTAATTATTCCATCTCCTATTGCCATTATAGTGGCAATTAGGAGCTCAGCATTTGAATTTGAGCAGAGAAGGACGCACATCCAATTCGGAATAATTACCTTCACTATCTTTCAAAGTCTAAAGTACATTCTCCAGGGATCTTGGAGCAGTAACAGTTCAATAGAACAATTATTCTTATTCATCCAAATTCGGAGACACTAGATCCATACTGGACTTCGTGAATCAGCATTCCGGGTTGGGCCTAACCTCTTGTGTGACAGATCACAGTCATTAGAGATTTGACATTTGAGCATTTTTCCGTTTGCTCTACCGGATGCGCGCACTCCCAGTGCTCCTCTCATTATGACATGAGATACTAGACAATGGAATCTGGGACGTGAATCCTCAGAATGAAGATTCCAGAGAAGCCCAGGGAGCATTCTGGGAACATTCATAGTGCTGACTGACAGGACAGTCTTCCCATGGGCCCACAGGCAGATAAGAGCATTGCTTGGCTCTATGGAAAGGAAAGCCCAAAGGCTCTGTTTCTCCCTCTCTTAAGAACATCCCAACTCTTTCGGGTTATGAATCAAGAAATAAAGACAGAAATGGGGAAAGATACTGCAAAAGATGCTGAAAAAGGGGAAAAGTAGTGCCTATCTGTGTGAACTTTAATGCATTATTTATCCAAAGCTTAAGCCATTACGTATGCACAAATGATGCCTGCAGGTGTCATAAGAAGAAAAAAAATTTCTTAGCACTCCACACAGTCTCCCTTTCCTCCAGAGAAATGTGGAAACCAAGTTCACTAAAAGGAGTGGGACTGGCAGAGAGGAAATAAATACTAATTAGCTTACTGGGTGATTTTAAAGATTAAACAATTACGAGAAAGCACTGGAAATTATAAAATGATATGCTAATATGACTTGCAATATCTCAACGAGTGGCAGCTGCACTATTTATATCAAGCGTTATGAGACTACGTATATAATTTAACCTTAACAAATCACAGATGTACCTTAAACCAAAGTTATTTTAACTTCTAAATTTTCTCCTGTATGGTCAGCCATTGTTTTCATTATGTACATCCACATAGTTTAATCCTCTTGCTATATTTTTGCTCTTTTA
This sequence comes from Ctenodactylus gundi, assembly GCA_004027205.1. Lineage (NCBI taxonomy): Eukaryota > Metazoa > Chordata > Mammalia > Rodentia > Ctenodactylidae > Ctenodactylus > Ctenodactylus gundi. Next base: position 550,738 of record PVKB01000578.1, read on the forward strand.
TTTAGAGACTTGCTCAAATAAACTGAATTTATTTCCTGTTGACTGGATTTCTACCATGTGTCTCTGATTTTCTTAATGGTGTGTTACATTTGGGTACATTATATAGGATGACCTCCGTAAAACTTTGTGACATTCCTCAGGAAAAATGGCGTCACATCATCCCCAGTTGGTTGCCAGTGAAACCACAATTGACGCAAAATGAGATACAGGTCACTGTCTTAGAACTGATGAAGTTCCTAAGAGGTGAGGTTAGATTTGTGAACAAACTTCTTAACTCCAAATCTTCTCGCACTACATCGCGTACTTGGTAGTGTCTCCTTGACGGATAGAAAGTCGTGCAGCCTCTGGGTTGCCCTCAGTGAGGTATTTGTCTGAATAAAGCTGATGTATATTGCCAAGTCTGATTGTGCTGATTAACATGATTCAAAACCATGGTACCATCGTCACTAAATGTGTCTGAAAAGGCAACTCGATTTCCAGAAAACATCAAGTAATGTAATTGCAAAAGAACATCCAGTTTTCTAAAACAAGACTGTGATCTCAGGGCGTGGATTTCAGGGTGTGGTCCCCCCAGAGCTGCTTCAGCATCACCTGAAAACTTGTTAGTAATGCAAATTCCCAGGCCCTGCCCTCCGACTTACTGAATTTGTTGTTGAGATGAAGCCTATTAATTTAGTGCCCATATTCACTGGATATCGACTGTATTTTTCTACTTTCTAAAAAATTAAATGCAGCTGCATATTTTTAGGGAAATTACTCCAATACAAGAGGGATTTTTAAATCACTTTTTGGTTATTAAAGTTCTTTTTTTCTGTATTCTTTAAATGTTGTGCTCTAAACTTTCTCTGGATTTTGCCTGGAAGTCCCGGGAAAAATTGCAGATTGAAACGTAAATGTTACTCCTCCTTTTAGGTAATGAAGATGCCTCACAGGATGTAATTTGCTACAACTTAGCAACCAAGAGTGTGCTCGACCCCTCGCTGCTCCCTACACCCCTTTCTAACTTGGAGAGCCATAGTGAAAAATCTAGGGAGGCGATTGGAGTCGCACCGCCAACGGCATATCTCCAAGTCGTCTTTGATCGATTGATTACCCTTAGTCGCAGCAGGATCCCCTTACATCCATCTGTTTCCCCCTGGAAAATTCCACCTTCAAGAGTGCTTGAAATGATCCTCAATCATTCGTATTCTCCTTTCTGAAAGAGCCGAAAAGCATCTTTAACCTTAGTCAATTTGATTTTTTAAAAATTATTTTCTTCACTCTTGTGTAAGTCAATTTGTAAAATATTTGAGTTTTCACTACTAAATATTAAAATACAATGTGTGATCAAAATATAAGGTGGATGTTCAAATTTTAAAAATTATTACAATAAAAGTTGCATATTTATTAATCCCCTTCCAAATACTACCACTCACTTCAAACACATGTCTGATTATTCTTCCCATTTTCCATTAAACTTCTGCTTTATTATTTAAAAGTCATAATTTGAACAATATTGAGCATGGAGAAGGCAGCAATGACTTAAAAGCACACAGATCAAAATTATGGAATAATCAAAGAATTCAGATGAATCTCAGACTTCATGACAATAAGGGATACATGATTAAGGCATTTAAAAATTGTATTATGTATGCAGTTTTAGCTTCCTTCTTGCTTATGCGTTTGTGTGTGTGTGTGTATTTTGTTCATGCATGAATTTTAAATTCTATAACGCCTTAGAGACATGAAATTTGGAGAACCAATGAGCATCTCTGCCCTTTCCTTTTTTAGTTCACCCCTTTCCTAGCTGACTATCGCTCTTCTTTCCATCCTGTTACTCAGAGAGAGGCTTTTTAATGTCATTATTGTGTGGATTTCATAAGAGCGGCACCCTTCTATAATCAGCCTTTTGTGTTTGGTCCATTTCACTAAACATTATTGATTCGAAGTAGCCCATTTTCATTAGAAAAGTTTCATATCTGTCTTTCCTTATGGTTGCATAGTATTCCATTGTGTAATAGGTATCTCATCTTCTTTAAACATTCCTGTATGGATAGGCAGGTAAGTTGTTCCCAGGATTTGGCTATTATGAGTAGTGCTGGTATGAACATGGGTATGCTGTGTCGTTTTGGTATGTTGACTTTATTTCTTTTGGGAACATGCCCAATAGAGCAGCAGCTGGATCAAATGGGGTTTCTATTTTCGGCTTTCTCATGATTCTCCAGACTGCCTTCAGAAACAGTTGTACCAAGTTGCATTCCCACCAGCAGTGGCGTTGAGTTCCTTTTTCCACAGCCTCGCCAACAATTGTTGTGTTTTGAGTTATTGATGTAGGCCATTCTCACTGAAGTGAGGTGAAACCTCAGTGTTGCTTTTATTTGCATTTCCTTGATGGCCAATAATGAAGAACACTTATCCATATGCTTGCTGACCATTTGTACTTCTTCTGAGAAGCTTCTTTTCATTTCAGATGCCCGCTTATTGGTGGGGTTGTTTATTTTAGAGGGTTTTATGTTTCTGAGTTCTTTGCATATTCTGGATATTAATCCTTCGTCTGAAGTGTTACTGGGGCATATCTTGTCCCACCCTGTGGTTTGTCATTTCACCTTGTTGATTGTTTCTTTTGTTGTGCAAAAGCTTTTCAATTTAATATAGCTCTATTTGTTGATTCTTCCTGAGATTTCGTGTGCAGTTGGTGATGTGTTCAGAAAATCCTTTCCTGTCCCTATGTCTTCTAGGTTTTTACCTATTTTGTCGTCCAGCAAGTTCAGTGTTTCTGTTTTGATGTCCAGTTCTTTGATCAATTTTGATGTAGTTTTAGTGTGTGGTATAGATGTGGGTCTAGTTTCATTCCTCTGCATGTGGAGACCCAGTTTTCCTAGCACCATTTGTTAAAGAAGATACCTTCGCTTCAGTGGATTATTTTGGTCCCTTTGTCAAAGATCTGGTGACTAAGGGTGTTTGGGTTTGTTTCAGTAGCCTCAATTTTGTTGCACTGATCCTACTCTCTGTTCTTGCACAGTACCACGTAGATTTGATCATTGTTGCTTTGTAGTATTTTTTGAAATCTGGGATTGTGTTTCCTCCAGATTTGCACTTCTTATTTAGAATTGCTTTGGTGATTCTGGATCTTTTCATGTAAATTTTAAAGTTTTTTTTCTAATTCTATGAAGAATGTAGCTGGTTTTTTGATTGGGATTGTGTTGAATCTGCATAATGGCTTTGTAAGTATGGCCAATTTGACAATATTAGTTCTTCCTATCCAAGGACATGATGGGACGTCTTTCCATTTTCTAAAATCCTATTCAATCTCTCTCTTAAGGGCTTTATATTTTTCTTTGTGTAGGTCATTAGCCTCTTTGGTGAAGTTTGTTCCTAAGTGTTTAATTTTTTGTTGCTATTGTGAATGGGTTTTTTTCTTGATTTCTTTCTCTTTGGATTCTTCATGGTTGCATAGGAAGGCTATTGACTTGCAGATATTGATTTTGTAACCTACTACTTTGCTGAATTTATTAGTTCTAGAGGTCTTCAGGTGGATTTTTTTTGGTCGTCTATGTAGCGTATCATGTCATGTGAAAATAGAGATAGCTTTACTTCTTCCCTTCCAATGCATATTCCTTTTATTCCTTGCTTTTTCCTGATGGCTTTTCCCAAAATTTCCAACAATATGTTGAATAGTAGGGGTGATAGTGAGCATCCTTGTCTTGCTCTTGAATTTCCTATAAATGCTTTTAGTCTTTTTCCACTTAGAGTTATTCTGGCTGAGGGGTTGGTATAAATAGCTTGAATCATGTTGACGTAGGGGCCCTTTATTTCTATTTTCTTCAGACTTTATCATAAATGGATGTTGGATTTTGTCAATGCTTTTTCTGTATCTAGTGAGATGATCATGTGATTTTTATATTTGCGCCTGTTATTGTAGTTTATTGTATTTATTGATTTGTGTATATTGAACTATTTCTGCATGTTTTGGAGGAAGCCCACTTGGTGATGGCATATAATTTTTTTTTTTGAGACATGGTCTTGCTTTGTAGCCCAGGCTGTTTCTGAATTCATGATGGAGCCCAGGCTGGCCTTGGATGCACTGTAATCCTCCTGCTTCAATCTCCCAAGTGTTGGGATTATAGGCATGCACCATCATACCTGGTTTATGTGGTTCTGGGGAATTAAATTCGGGTACTTAACACTTAATGCTTGCTAGGCAAGAACTTTAACTGCTGAGCCACTCCTCCAGCCCCTAATCTTCTTTATGATTTGCTGCATTCTGTTGGCAATGCTTTTATTGAGTATTTTTGCATCTATTTTCATTAGCAATATTGACCTATAGGTTTTTTGTTATTATTGTTGTCGCTGTTGAGTCTTTGTCTAATTTTGAAATTAGAGTTATGCTTGCTTCAAGAAATGAGTTAGGTAATTTTTCTTTCTTTTCAATTTTTTATTTTATGAAGCTTAGTGAGCAAGGGTACTAAATCTTCTCTAAATTTTTTATATAATTCTGCTGGGAGTCCATCATGTCCTGGGCTCTTCTTAGTTGGAAGTGTTTTTATTACTTTCTCAATTTCATAGGTGGATATTGCCTTATTAAGATGTTTAATTTCTTCTTTATTCAGTTCGGTCTTTAATATATGCTTAAGAACTCATCTATTTCTTTTAGATTTTTTAATTTAGTGGAGTATAAAATTTCAAAGTAACTTCTCATATGCTTTGGACTTCCTTATTATCAGTTGCTATTTCACCTTTTAAATTCCTGATTGTATTGATGTAGGTTTTCTCTTTCCATTTTTTTTTTGTGAGTTTGGCAATGTATTTATCAATCTTGTTTATCTTTTCAAAAAAGTAACTGTTTCATTTTTTTACATTTCTATTTCATTAATTAGTGCTCTGATCTTTATGATCTTTATAATTTCTTTCCTTCTGTTAGCTTTGGGGTTGGCTTGCTCTTTTTTTTTTTTAGGGCCCTGAGTTGTGAGGTTAGATTATTTATTTGGGGTTGCTCAGTTCTTTTTATGTGTGCAATTACGGTAATGAATTTCCCGCTTAACACTAACTTCATTGTATCCCAAGGGTTGCATTGTGATGTGCTGCCATTGTTGTTTGTGAACTTTTTTATTTCTTGCTTGATTTCTTCTACAACCCAATGTTTATTTAGAAGAGTGCTGTTCAGTCTCCATTGGTTTAAGCTGTATCTTTTGTTTGTGTTGTAGTTGATTTTTTGTTTTATTCCACTATGATCTGACAGGGCACAGGGGATCACATTAATTTTCTTGTATCTGTTTAAGCTTGTTTTATGTCCTAGGATATGGTCTATTTTGGAGAATGTTCCATGGGTCACTGAGAAAAATGTGTATTTTGTATTTGTTGGTTTGAAAATTCTGTATATGTCTGTCAGATCCATGTCTTCTATGATGTAGTTCAGATCTGCTATGTCTGCTGATTTTGTGTCTAGTTGATCTATTTTCTTGGGAGGGAGGAGTATTAAAGTCCCACACTATTATGGCATTGAATTTTATGTGGTTTTCTTTGAAGTCCAGTAGCTTTTGTTTTATGTAGTTGGTTGCACCTTTGTTTGGGGGCATAAATGCTTTTGGTTGTCAGTTCTTCTTGCTGGATTAATCCATTTACAAGAATTAAATGATCTTCTTTGTCTTTTTTTGATCAGTTTTGGCTTAAAGTCTACTTCATCAGCAAAGAGTATAGCTACATTTGCTTTTTTTGTCCCTCAGTTGAGTGGAATACAGAACTCCAGCCTTTCTTTTGGAGTCTGTGTTTTATCTTCATGTTTGAAATGTGTCTCTTGCCAGCAACTTTAATCCAGATTGCCAATCTTTGTCTTTTGATTGGTGAGTAGAGGTTATTAGCACTTGGGCTATAACTGATATGTGTGCGATAGGTCCTGCCATTTTGTAACCCTGTGAGTATTCAACTCTTTTGTTTGCTTATTTTTAAAATGTTCTCTCTATTAAGGGCAAACCTGCCACTGTGTTTTTTGTCGTGGTTTTTTTCTGTTTCCCTATCCAGCAGGCCTTTGAGAATTCTTTGTAGTTATGGCTGGGTAGTCATAAATTTCTTCAAGGTTTCTTTGTCATGGAAGGTTTTCATTTCATTGTTGATTTTGAATTATATTTTTTGCTGGGTACAGGAATCTTGGTTGACAGTTACTATGTTTTATTTCTTTGAGGACTTTACTCCAGGATCTTCTGGCTCTTAGAATTTGTGTTGAGAAGTCTATTATTATCCTGATGGGTTTGCTTTAATATGTCGCATGCTTTTTTTCTCTTATAGCTTTTAAAATTCTCTCTTTGCTTTGTATTTCAGTGAGTTTTATTATAATATGCCTAGGGGAGCTTCTGGTTTGGTCATATCTAGTGGGTGTATGGTGTGCCTTCAATCCTTGCATGTCTATTTTGTTTTCTATGTATGGGAAGTTTTATCATATGACTCAAGCAAATGGATTTCCTAGTCCTTTAGTGTGGACTTCAATTTTTCTTGTATTCCTGATACTTTGAGATTAAGTTTCTTTGTTCTGTAATCTATAGCATTCCATTTCCTTGTTGATGGTGAATTATTTCATCATTATTAACAGTCCGGGTCATAATTACATTCTTGTTTTCGAAATCCAAAATTCTGTCCTCATTTTGTGTTCTTGTGTTTCCTAGACCTTCAATGAAGGTTTTCATCTTTTGGTACTCTCCTTTTATCTTTTTATAATTTTGGAATTCTTTAGTGCTCTTGTCATTCATTTCCTGTATTGACTTCTGAGTTCTGCTAGGTGTGCATTTATTTCTTCCTTAATTTCTTTGGTTAAATCTTTTTTGAGTTCTTCAAGTATTTTGTGTAATTTGTTATCTGTGTCTGTCTGGTGTTCTTTAAACATTTTGTGTAGTTTGTTGTCTGAGTCTGTCTTGAATTATCCCAGTAGATTAAATATTTTTGTTTTGAAGTTGAGGAATTTTGTGTCTTTCCTTGGTTCTATCTGGATCTCCCTAGGTGAGCTGGGTTTTTCTTTTTCTTTTTGGTGACATCTTGCCTCTGTGTTTTCTCAGCTTTCTGTAGAGTATTTCTTTGGCTTGCTGTGGTTACTCTGAGAAATCTCTATGTTTTTTTTTCTTTATAGTGGAGAGTGTTACTCTATGGCTGTGTAATATGCTGTCCATGTCACTGAAATGAGATTCTTTGTTATAGGACAACTTGTTTTACCTTTTCTGCTTGACAGTTGCTACTAGGTCTGTTTTAGAGAGGTTTTTCTGCTGTGGTTGAAACCCTGGGTCCTGACACCATCTCCTCTTCTGGAAGGTCATGCAGGGAGTGGATGCTTTTCAGTGCTTCCAGTGATAGGTGGCAATTAAGCTAGCCCACATGGGCTCTGGGGTACAGAAAGGGTTCTGGGCACAGTTACTTAGGTGCCTTTAATGTGCAGCAGAAATGGTAGCCGTTAGGACCATTTGCACTGGCTCTCAGGTGTAGGCAAGGGTGTGGATGTGACTACTTGTGTGCCTCTCATGTGCAGCAGTGACAGGTGTAGTGTAGGCCCAGTTACATGGGCTCCAAGGTATGGGTGTGGGTATGAGGATGACTTGGTGCAGCCTGGATGCCTACCTGGCTGCCTCTGGCACACAGTGACAATGGTGTCCAGTAGGCTCTGTCATGTGGGCTCTTAGGTAGAGTCAGGGGTCTTGGCCCAGCTACCTATATGCCTCCAGCATGCAGCAGAAATGGATAGAGGTTAGGCCCAGCCATACAGACTCTGAGTTGTAAGCCAGAGGACTGCTGATGGCTACCTGGATGTCTCTGAGTAGCAGCAGGGACTGGGCATTAGGGGTGGGGCCCAGTTCCCCTCTTGCCAATTCTTGAAGCTGTTCCTCTTTTGTGTCTTTATAAATTGTGCTTATATATTATTGTGGTTTGGCTCTGGAGTGTCCCCCAAAAGCCTCATGTATTTTAATATTATGGATTGTCTATAGAACCATGTGCTGTTGGTGGATTGGAGTCTAGTCTGGAGGGGTGGATTATAGTTAAGGTAGGATTAAAGGCGTGTGAGTTAGGGTTAACGGTGTGTAGTGGCCACACCTTCCACACCTGGATGCAGGAGGAGCTAATCACTGGGTGGAGACCTGGAAGGATGCATAAGCTGCCTTCCTAGGACTAAGACTGGGACTGGTCTCAGCCAGTCTCAACTTGCCTTCCTGTCTGTGATGTCATGAGAAGCTGCCTCCACCTCTGCCTCTGCCATGTACTTCGACTGCTGCTGGCTGCCCCTGAATGGATTGTGACCTTCCGAAACTGTGAGCTAAAATAAACCTTTCCTTTCCTAAATTTCCTTAATTTTTTTGAAGTTATAATGAAGCATTTTAAAAAGGACGTTTTGGGCTTTTATAAGTGGCTATGTAGCCCAAATTTGTTCATTCAAGAGAATAAGCAAAATACAATGGGCTTCAGGTTGGGCGTGCTTGCTGAGAGCCACCAGAATCCCTGACTCTGGCAGCAGCAGAGACAGCAGCCCTTCAGGCGACCACCTCTATGGCTCACAGTCTTCCTGAAAGCTCAGCTGAGAGTTGTTCCTAGGTCTCCCTGTGGTGATGTCAACTCTAAAGTTTCCAAATTAAACCTCATTTGGCTTATACTAGCCAGAATAGTTTCTTTATTAGTTTGTGTTCTACAAGAGGCAGAATTGACAGAAATTACAAGGAAAAGGCAGTTATTTGGAGAACTTGCAAGTCTGAGGTGAGAGATAGTCCAAGATAGCGGCCTGCACGTGAGGGAGCCTGGTGGCTGCTCAGCCATGAGGAGATCACCTGTCTGGGAATGCAGGACAGCTGGTGAGAGTTCAAAGGGCAACAGTGTAGCTCCATGCCTAAAGCACTTGCCTAGCAAGCAAAAGGTCCTGAGTTTGATTCCCCAGCACACCATAAACCAAGTGTAGTGGCACATATCTATAATCCCGGCACTCAGAAGGCTGACACATGAGGCTTGTTACAGTTCGAGACCAGCCTAGGTTACACAGCAAGTTCAGAGCAGCCTGGGATATGGAGAGTATCTGTGTCGAAGAAAAAGAAGGAGGAGGAGGAGGAGGAGGAGGAGGAGGAAGAAGAAGAAGAAGAAGAAGAGAAAAGACAGGAATTGTTCTGTGATGAACATCTGTGACTTATAGCAAGTTGATGTGTAGCAAGTGGATGTCCATAGACAATCACGAAGGCCAGAGCATCCACGGAGAAGCTGTAACAATCTTTCTTCTTCCCTCCTTTTATATAGTTCAAGCTGCCAGTTGGGCCACCCACATCCAGGATGAGTGTTCTTCCCTAATTTGCTGGCCTTCAAGTCACTCACATACACACCTGTAAGCTTTACACTGGGTGTGTTTACAAATCCCTTCAAGTTGACATCATGCCTTTAAAGTTACAGTTTCTGATTTGTATAGATAATCTCTGAGATAGTAATTTATTTTATTAAAAAATTAATAACAAATACAGGTTGAGTATCATTAATCCAAAAGTCCAAAATCTGAATTGTTCCAAATTGTAAAACTTTTTGAGGGCCAGCATGATGCCACAAGTAGAAAACATCATGCTTGGCCCCATTTACTGGGCTGCGGTCAAAATGTCGGCACAAAATCCGGTTTACTAGTATTCCAAGGAAAATATATCTTTCTAGCCTGTCTTGGCTGTGATAAATTTTCAGTGTGTGCTCAGATTTCCCAGTGCAAACATGTACAAAGAGAAAAAAAAAAGCACCGATGGAGGTCAAGTGCATCCAGCAGTGCTAAGTCGCAGTGATGTCCCACACTGGGAGAAGACCCCCCACATGCATTGCTCATTGTGCTTTGTCTGTTTTACTCTATTCTGTGGTGTAAATATATTGTTGGAAATGTCAAAAAGACTCGAAGATATCACTAAGATACTGTGATAAGACATGAAATAGATGTGTTTTGCTCAGAGCACAGAAAGCCACGCTGTCGGGAAATGGATCAGTAATGTAGCATGAAACTCCAAAGGCTGGTGTGTTGGAATGGCTACCGAAAATGACCTCAAGAGGCAGAAGAGCAAACTATTGAAATTCTGCTCTGAAAGTTATACACAAATGTTAATAAAAACTGGGGAAATACTGCAGAAAGCTCAAAACGAAGAGCTCAGTCGTGTACTGAAAGTGCAGGTCCATTGATGCTGCAGTGAGCACATATCACTAAACGATATCCTTGTCAGGAAACCACCTAATATTTATCACGGTGAATTCAAAATTAAAGGTAAGTGAACACTGAGTACCTTCGTTGAAAAAATTTAAGACATTGTAGTGGCATTATTTTTTAAAAAGATTTGTGATGATAAAACATCTGCTGATCACAAAGCATTGGAGAAATTCATTGACTAGTTTTCATTGACAAGTTTGCCCAGGACCCTGCTATGAAAATGTGATACCAGAATAAGTCTATAACACTGCTGAGGCGCCACTGTTTGACACCACTGCCCCTCGGAAGCACACTGACAACAGATGATAAGACAACTTGCACCACAGGGGTCCCCAAAGCCCGGGCTGCCCATTAGACAAGGAGCGACAGGAAAGTGAGCAAGGCTTCATCCGCACTTACAGCCATTTCCCGCTGCTCACGTTACGGTCTGAGTTCTGCTTCCTGCCAGATCAACGGTGGCGTTAGGTTGTGCATATGTGAAGAATCTAAGCTGGGCACTGCTTATGAGAAGTTAAGCCTTATAATCTAAAGTGAAGCTTATGTCATAGCAAATATAAATTAGCATTAGCAGACAAGTTTGCCTCCACAGAGATCATGATAGATGAGCCACTCTCAGACTCATACCGAAGCCCAATCAGCAAGCGCAGGGAACCGCACCTGGGAGTAGGCTTTGTAGTGGCAAGCGAATTGACACGCTGCGACTGTGCAGCTGCCTCTGGCAGCAGAAGGTAAGTCAGCATCTGACACTTAGTGCAGCCTGTGCTGTTTTAGCCTGCCCAGTGTTTTATTTGACACCCGTCTCCTGCACTGTGTGCCTGTCTCAGCTTTCCCTACTCAAGTGACTGAACAAAGAAATGTCGCTGGAGAACTTTCTGGAAAACTGAACGGTCCAATGATAAAAACCGAAAGACTCTAAGATTGTCAACGAAAGGAAGCTGTCCTTAAGAAATATCGAGTCCAGACAAATGAGATGGCTTTCTAAAGATGTGATCTAGCCAGTGTTTTTGAGTTAATGAGAACCACTTCAGATGTCTTTAAAAAAAAGTCAGCTTCCAGTGGAAGCACACTGCAGTGATACAGAATGGGTTGGCAAGTCTTTCTTGCGCGTGAGGCCCATTCACCTGCTTAAAGAACTCAAACTGTGACTTCAGGGGAGAAAGACAATTGTATTCAAGTTGACACATAAAGTGGCTTTGTTCAAAGTTAAATTGGAATATAGGAGCAACAGATGAACATGGGAGTTTTGATGAGCTTTGCACATTAGCAGAGATTTTCAGAGATCCAGCCAAGGCCTTCTTTCTCTCAGCTGGTATGTGACCATCTGTCTCTGCTTTCGAAAGACCACAAAAGACTCCTCAGCTGGGAAGGGGTGGGTCCGTGACTGACATGTGAACAAGGTAAGTGAATTGACTTTGTGCTAGCACAGGACTGACTGTTTGATACTGTGAGTCTTGGGTATGATTGAGACAATTTTATTTCTCCTTATGTTCTAGATTAAAGTCAATGTGGAATATGTTGAGATTTTCACAAAAGCACCGAAAAGCTTGCTTCTGTCTTTAACATCCCATCTTTGCGAAGCAGGGTTTTCTGTAGTCGCAGGAAGATGATAAAATAGATGGGACAGAGCAACATACTTTGAATGTCTCTGCTTCCCATCATCCCTGAATGGGACCCCCTAACGGAGGGAAGACAGGCTTAGGGTTTCCATTAGTTCCTCATTATGGTGAGTTCTATAATTATTTAATTACATGTTTAAATATGATAATACTAGAAATAAAGTGCACAGTAAATATATTATGTTTGAAACATCTCCCACCTCTGTCTGTGGAAAAATTTTCTTCCATGAAACCTGTCCCTGGCTCTAACAAGTTTGGTTACCACTGCTCTATAAAAATTAAGGATCTCAAGGACAGAACGCACTATGCAGAAGGTATAATAAGCATAAACTTGCTGTAATAGATGAAAGCTGTGTCTCTGTTGTCTTAATGAAGTAAATTTCCTACTAGTCTCTTTTTATGCTAACAGGCACTGATCACCAAGCATAGCCTTTCTGTTTGGTTTCATAAACATCTTGTGCTAGCAGTTGATGCTTACTACAGAAGCCTTCTCTGTGTGATGACTGCAAGGTTTCGTTACTTCTTCACAATTCTGTTCATCTTACACCTGAAATTCTGGTCAAAAGTAATGTTAATGCTTTGTATGTTTCTCCAAATCTGACTTCATTAAGTCAGCTCTCTGACCAGGGTATTTTTCGACCAATGAAGAATAAATGTAAAAACAGTTTTTTGAACTTGAACTATATGCTTGTAGCTGTGGGCAGAGGAGTGAATGTGGAAGGTCTGCAGAGGAGCTCAGCGTGCCGGATGCCACAGATGCCCTTCCCAATGCATGGAGCATGGTGGGAACAGACAGCTGAGCGCATCCAGCACCAACCTGTAGCTTGTGGCTATGTTCCATAACAGTGATGAAAAAAAGTAGTAACTTCGAAGGATTCTGCATATTAAGCAAGAAAAAAGTGATGCCTGATCCATTTAGACATATAAAAACTATGCCATCAAAGCCCATCAGCAAGCTGAAAGAAGTGGATATTGAAGATTTCTCATTGATAGTGAGGCTCCCGTTGTTTATTTATTGGCCAATAGCAAATACTGTCACAGAAATGGTTTTAAATTAAGGTGATTTGGTAATAGTGATGATGAAGATGATGAAAACAATCCAAAAGAGCATCTGTAGGTGACGTGATCAGATGTTTGACTTGAAGAATTAGAGCAGGGTGCGTCCATAACCTCCCAAGGCATGGCACCGTGGGTGCAGACTGCAGCCACAAGGTCAGCCGCTGCTGCCCAACTGCTGGTGCCTGGGTCCTCAAGATGGTGCTTCACTGCTTAACTGACCTAACAAGGGTGGCTGAGGTAGTAACACCTGTGCTTTCTAATGGGCCACTGTACACCAGGCATCCCCAAGCTGTGGCCTGAGTGCTATAATACAAAGTATTTGAAAAAGAAAATTTTACCATTTACATCCATTAACTATATTATACCTTACACGTAGCCCAAAACAATTCCTTTTCCTCAGTGTGACCCGGGTCAGCCAAGCATATTCAGCCCATGGGATGTGGGTCGGGCACACCTATGTGCATACAGACTTTGCTTCATACATAAAATTTAAGAAAACATATTGTAATAACCTCAGGCTGTGGGCCTAAGGTATATGTGAAGCCTAGGTGAATTTTATGTTTTGGTTTGGGTCCCATCCCCAAGATATCTCATTATTTATATGCAAATATTTCTAAATCTAAAAGAAAAGAAAACCCTAAAATCCAAAGCACTCCGAGTCCCAGGCACTTCAAATAAGGGATAGTGAACTTGTGCTAGAACCATCTTTTGCTACAAGATATATTAATTTGTTATCCAAATGTGTTGTTATCCAGAACTATATTATATGTTTGTCATAAAGGTTATTTATGATATTTGTCCTATCTAATATCTTTCCTCTCTCCTGGATTTTGAAGTATCTCATATTATAAATCTCCCTTCTCAAGGGAAAGTTAAAATCAAAGCATTTTTCCCAGAATTTCTTAGAGTGAATCCTGTGCATATGTAATGTAGATTCCAGCAATTAAAAGTCTCTACATGGGGCTCGAATGCAGATAGGAGGATAACAAGGTGATGCCTGAGCCTGGGGAGACCTGCCATTTGGCAAATTTGGAAGCATCCATTCATGATGGACTCTCAGTGATGGGGCTTACGTGTCCTTATGTGCCAAGTAGGATCAGTACCTGGCTGCAGGTAGCAGACGGTGGCACTTTTTGCTGTAGCCATTCTCAGTATGTAGAGTTGAAAATCCTTTCTGACTGTGTTCTATCTTGCAAAGTAGCATTCATATCTGTTCTGCAGGCTCTCTTGAAGATAGATATTTAAGCTACCTAATATCTTTGGATAAAACCCAGTTGGTTTAAGCCAACCAGTGTGAGTTCCATTGTCTGCAGCTGAAATCTTGATTGATAATCAGGTAAGAATATAGTCCTTGTCTACACTTCTCACCCAGCTCATCTCTGTAATATTCTGTGATATCTTTTCATGGCTTGTGAAATCACAAAATTTTAAACCAGAAAAATTCTCAGAAAAACCACCTAGTAATCACCCTACCACCTGACTTTCTACAGATGTCTGATTGTAAGTACAGGAAATGATTTAGCTTGAAAAAATAGATCTGAAATCAAAATCCAAACCCAGAACTTCTTGGTACTCATTTAGTAATGTTTCACTTTTTCAAATTTTCTACCAAAAAGAATTTGCTGACCTTCAAAAAATAAGACAGCTGTACTAGTTATCTTTTCTGTTGCTAGAATAAAATATCTGACACCCACAACTTAAAGAAGGAAAGGCTAATTTTGAATCAAAGCTTCAGAGGTGTCAGATCTTGGTCACCTGGCTCCAAGCCGGGAACACTGTGCCCAGGGGACTGGGCAACTCATGGCACCTGGGGAGCAGGGAGCAGGGGCAAAGCCAAAGAATAAGGGACTGAGGACCAGATAGTCTCCAAGGACCCATGACCTGCTTCTTCAAGCTGGGCCTCATCTTCCAATGGCCCTTTCTGCTGTGAACTCATCCATCGGTTGCCCCTCTTGATCCAACCCTTTCTCCACGATTCTCTTAATCCAGTCCCGCTGACAAGGTTAATATGCACAAGGCTGGGAGTGTAGCTCTGGAGCAGGGAGGGCACTTGGGTAAAATGGATGAGGACAGGGTTCTATACCCAGGATTTTTTTTTTAAATGAAAGAAAAAAGATTAATATATACTACATAACCTGATAGAAGATTTTAAGGGATCTTTATTTAACATCAACATGCCTTAAATAAAAAATTTTCATAAAGTAATACAGAACTAAACTGAGTCCAGTGATATCCAAATATAATATTTTAATAAGCACTTTAAAAGTACATTTTACCCTAGAACTCTCAAAATGTTGAATCAGAAACCTACCTCTGTAACAATGGCAAGTGACAGCTTATAAAGTGAAGCAACCTGTAATCATCTCTGAAATTACTCATGGTTTTCCGAATTAAACTCTGTGCTGCATTCATATTATGTGCAAAAAGATATATCATGATTGACTGATAAATTTATGGTGGCAAATCTTAATTGTAGGTTCATTCCAAGTTAACAGCTAAACTATTTAACTACTCAGTAATTTGCATAGTACAAACCTCAAAATTCTCCTGTTTATACTTAATCAGAATTTTATTTAAAAAGCATTGCATTTTTATTGTTAAAAACTATGGCAGAGTATAAAGCCGACATATTAAAGTCACCTTGCTGTGTAATTTCAGCTTTCAAACCAGCATGGACCTTTCCTGGTGGGGTAATGCCTGACTTTGGAACATTTCCCTAAAGGTGGAAGGGAACCTCCTTCTGGGTTTCATGAATGTGTACCCCCTTTAGTAGCGTAGTGCCATTTGAAGGATCTTCCCCAGAACTCTGGGAAGCTGAGACAGGAAGATTGGATGTTCAAGTCCAACCTGAGCAACTTAGCAAGACTTCTTCTCAAAATCCAAAATCAAAAAGGGCTGGGATGTGGTTGGATATGAAGGACCTGAGTTCAATCAACACCATCATTTCTTTCGTTTTTAGGCCTTTCGGCTACCTACACTCTGGACTTTGCTGGGAATGCAGCCTGCAGAGGGCAGGTTGTGAGAATTCTTAGCATCTGAAATCACATGAGTCTAAACCTTAAAAGAAACAAGACTATAAATAGGTGAATATATGGGCATGCATAAAGTAAATAAGACTTATATATGTACACATCTAATCGATGTCTCTAAGATCTACCTTGTGTCTCTCGGCTCTCTGTGGAACCCTAATATATAACATGTTTTCCTTTTATCACTTCAGAATCTAGAATGGTGTCAGCAAATAGCAATATTTGGTGGGATGTTTACTGTAAAATGCATATAGAATGCTCATTAAAGTCACGTACAAGGAAAACTGTACCTTACAATATTTCTGACCCCAACCATGTGAGTTTTCCGCCCATACCAACGTTCAATGACATCAAATCGTGCCTTCATTTCGGTTCACTTTGGACACTATCTACCTGAGCTTGCATCTGACCCTGTAGTGAAGGGCTCAGTCTCACAAGATCACCTCTACTTCAGAGGCCAGTCTGGTTCCAGGCCTCTGGTACATATGAACGCATTTACAAATCAGTGGCTCCCAAAGCACTTTCTCAGGCTGGATAATTTGCTATAACACTGACAGAAACACTATGTTCTTTTATTTTATTTTTTATATTACAAACTATACAACTTAGGAAAAATCAAACTTTAGCAAAGTGCACAAAGCAGGGCATTGTGGGATGGTTGGAAGGCATGGAGCTCCCATGCTCTGTCCGGGGGCCCCACCCTCCCAGCACCTGCAATAATTCTCTATGACCTTTCATTTAGGATTTTAATAGATTCTATCACATAACCATGTTGACTAAATTATTGACAATTGGCAATTGACTCAACTTCCTTCTAGTCTCCTATCTTCTATGGTGAGAAAGAGGAATAGAATGTTCTAACCCTTTAATCACCAGGATGGTTCCTCTGATAACAAATTCGACTCTTCTGAGAGTCACCTGTTAGTATAAACTCAGGTATACTTGAAAGGGGTTTGTTATGAACAAGATACTCCAGTCTTTCCTACCACTTACAAAATTTCAAGAGGTTTAGAAGCACTGTGTCAGGAGCCCAGGATGACCAACTCCATCTGCCTGTGATTTAACATACACACCTGTGTGTGTTGAATCATCATCAGCATAGTCTTAGAATGCAAAACCAAGTACAATAATTATACTCATTTTTCAAAATAGAAAAAAAGCATCTATTATTTTTGAAATTTTTTGCTAGAGCTTGAACTTTATAATATTACTGACACTTAATTTTTTACCCTATAAAACATAATTTTGTATAGGTCAGTTCACTTATATAGTATAGTCAAACATGTATGTGATTGAGTTTCTTATTCATATATTCAATCAACTTGGGTCAAAAATATTCTGAAAGCAGTGTGTGTAGAGACTACCCCCGCCTTCTGCTCCTTGTCGTTAGTCCCTAAGCAATGTAGCATAATGCTTACCGACATAGTATCTACGTTGTAATACATATAACAAGGAATTTCCAAAACTAAGATGTTGAAAAATTCATAACGTTTTGAGCATGTACCAAAAACCACTATGATTGGAAAACAATGCAATGCATTGGTTTTGGGGGGAGAGAAAGAGAAAGATATTTTTAAGAGGTCCTCCTTGTGTAGGAAAGATCTGTGATGTAATTCTGATTTGATATCCAGTATTTTTTTTTTTTCCTATGGGGTCAGATAAAAGTAAAAAACCGGGACAAGTGTGCTCAGGGCAGGAAACGTGCGGCTGCTAACACCTGAAGCACCTATTTCCAAGGCCCCACTGGCAGCTGAACTCCAGGTAAATCTAAGATATTTAGTGACCTAGAAACAGCTTAGCAAATACATGTGTGCCCAAATAAACTCTACATGGTCATTAAAAACGGAATCTTAAGGCATCCATCGTACATCATTTTAAACCATAATTAACTTTTAAATATTTAACAGCTTGAAAATTGGCAGATTTGAAAACTGATATCCTTTATCCCAGGGCAAGTGGAGTGAAGTGTTTTTGAGCAACGATTTTTTATTCTGTCAAGTCCACACCTAGTCAGTACCTAAAATTGAACTCTAATTATATGAGAGATAAAAGTGCTGATTTTGAGGGCATAACAACAGTGCTACTTAAAACTGAGTGCTTCAAGCCTCTGTTAATATTCAGAGCTCATTGAAGGACGTGGTGCAGTAGATGGGAGGGACAGCCTCTTATGCAGGGTTTTAATGGGCTTAAGATAAATCAAGCTTAGTGGTAGTAAATGCTGAGAATAGTAAAGAAGATTTAAGGTGGAGTGGACTATGAAGATTTGGGGCCAAGAACACGAACAGGTGCTTCACTACACCAAGGCAAATGCTGAGAGAAAGGGAACCTCATTACCCGAAAACTTTATTTGTACCTACACATGATATGTAGGG
Organism: Ctenodactylus gundi; assembly: GCA_004027205.1. Taxonomy (NCBI): domain Eukaryota; kingdom Metazoa; phylum Chordata; class Mammalia; order Rodentia; family Ctenodactylidae; genus Ctenodactylus; species Ctenodactylus gundi. The sequence goes on from PVKB01000578.1 coordinate 568,973, forward strand.
TAAGAGAACATGCCCATTAAGTTTTGTGTGTTGTTAGTTTTTGTGTTGCTAATGCCCCATGAGTTTTACAGAGCATTATGAAATTGTGCTGGGGCTTAGGTAGTAATGTCAAAAAAGGTGCATAGTCTCTGCCTTCAAATTAATCCTCACAAAGAGAGATGAATTCTGAAGCAATGAACCCTCCTGTCCAAAACACATGCGTGTGGAGTTGTCTTTGGATCTGTGTCCATGTAAATTTTATGAAGATTTTCTTTAGAACTTTATTAGAACTCTAGATTTGCAGTGATAGAAACACAATGTAAGCTAGACAAAGTAAGATAGAGCTGCTACTTCTGAACCACGAGGGAGAACTGATGAATAGGAAACCCAGAGAGACATCTGGACCAGGACTGGACTCATGGAATTTTCTCAAATTCTCATAATTACGGAGAAAAGGGATGGAAATCAATCTTTTCTATGGCAAAATCTGCATAACATAAAAGTTTTCATTCAACCACTTTTTGGACACAATTCAGTGGCCTTAACTTGTGTGCAATATTGTGAAGCTAACCATAACTAACCATTTGTTGTGGCTTGGGTATGGGATGCTCACAACAGCCTTAGGCATTTGGGAGACGATTGGGTTACAGGAGTTACCTGGGCGCTGTGGATTAGCCCCTGCACTTCACATCGCTGATAAGAAGCGGAACCTGGCCAGGAGCAGAGGATCACCCCCAACCTCTCCCCAGACATCTCCCCATAGACATGAGGTTAATTTTTGGCTTTTTACTCCTATTGAATATTGGTGTACAAGTAGCTGGATTCTGGATGTGAATTCTGTTGGAAGCATATGAAGCCTAATAACAGAGATTTTGGATTCCACAATAGTTCTATGTTGAAATTTATGAGAGACTCTTCCTTTTGTGTAGTGTTACTCTGTCAGAATAACCTCTCCACAAGAACACACATTTTAGCTTCTAGCATCCTCAGATTCATCCATTCAGTCTTCAGACCAGAGAGGAACTAAAGCCTAGTCAAGAACCTGACTAGCTAATTTGGCCTGTAAACACTTCTCTGAAAGAGTCATTGTTGTAGATCATAGACAGTAAGCAGAGGTTTGAAAACTGCACATTTCAAGGACTGAAACCAATTGGACTAGGTAGAGTCAGTTCTCCTTTCTCAGCTGGGGAAATGGAGGCTTGTAAGAAAAGGACAGGTACAAATTGAAACAGATGTCTAAATCTCGGAGAGGACAGTTCCCAAAAAGAAGAGCGGCTACTGGGGAAATCCTTGTGGGCTAAATGACCACCCTCGTCTGCACATGTCAACGAAGTTGCTTTATTTCTCTGCTGAGTTTGTAGTTAATGTGACCAGAGTAGATGAACTCACATTCCAAAACAAAACTTCTCTGGATGAAACTGATTTCAGACACTTTCTATAACATCCTATAGTGAATCTCTTCAAACCCTTGTTTAACATGCAGAGTGACTTTTTTCAGGGGAAAAAGCACCATGAAAATCACATCATCTAGACCAATAGCTGAGAGTTGTGTTTAAGAAGCTACCCTTCCTGTATGAGCTTATTTTTCAGTTTTATGGCCAGTGCTGAAATAATAACTCCAAAACTATATTAAAGCAGCAGAGAATGAAGCTTAGATTTTCACTTAGATTTTCATTTACTTGTTTTATTTCTGCCCTTAGCCATACTTTGGATTCAAATTATGTCAAATAGACAGAAACTGCCTGTAAATATCCAGAAAGAATTGCATTACCAGCGATTTCTTACTTCTACTAGGCTTGGAACACCCAGCTGAGAATTTGTATGACTTCCATTCTGTTGTTTCATCAAATCAAATTTAGTGAAATGACTGACCACCTGATTTCAGTAGCCATGTAGTTGATTATGCTTTCAAACTTCTCTTATATTTACACATCCAGCAAAAGATCTACCTTTCCTGAGCATATAATGTAAGTCCAAGAATATCTATTTTTGTCTATTTTTCAGAGCTTTATACTTTTATAATTAAACTTTGTTTTCCTTCGTAATTAAATTCCTAAGACTATTTACAACTTTTGTGTGCGTGTGTCCCACAATGTTGAAGGATGCAATTGTGAATGAAGCTGGCAAGGTGGAGAATAGGTAAAACAGCTATTTAGAAACAAAGGACAGAAGGGTAAATGCACCCATTATTCGAGAGCTCAGTTATTTATATCTTATTCATTATTTTTTAATTATTGCCTTGTGTTCTTCATTTTAAGCATTGCTTCATCACCATCCATGTCTTATCTTTATTACTCTCATAATTCATCTTTGTTGCATCTTAGCTGTTACCACAAAGCGGAAGCAAGATGTTCAAAAGAGGGTCTTGGTCAAGGGTACACGTTGCCGGGTTAAATAGCTGCTTTTCACGGAGAAGGGAGTTCACACAGTTCAGAGAAGGAATGCAAAGACACATTAATAATGGCTGGCAATTTCCTCTCAAAAACAATACTCATGTATTTCTAAATTGATTGATATAATTCAATTAGGTTTTCATACAGTCTGGTTTCCTCTTCTTTCTCTTCCTCTTCTCCTTACTTTTGTCTCTCTCCCTTCCACCTCTTTTCCCTTTTTACATTCCCTTATTCCCTACTCCTGTCCCAATGTAAGCACCGAAAATTTCTAGAGAAAGCAATTTATCTTGGCAAGATGAGTACCTAAATCTCTTCAGTTTGCAAAGACACCAGGAGAAAAACTGCATCTGAAAAGAAAATGGATTTTATTTTTGTTATCCTGGATTTGGCTTGCAAATTACAAATTTCTCCTCCTCTTATATTAGACTCATCCATCAACTTTCCTGAAAAAAATATATAAAGGAGGTCTTTAGAGAAAGGTACATAGGAAAAAGAAAGACTGTTTTGAAGGAGAAAAGTATACATAGGAGAAAGGCTCACAGAACTTTCAAACACTTATGCTAGTATTCTGATCCTGTCTCAGGAAATTTATATATTTTCAAGTGGTAATCAATTAAACGTTAGTAGTTAATTCCTACTGCTCCTCTTTCCTTATTACATTAATTACATTTTTCTCCTCTAGTTAACCTTACTGATCTTACTGGCTTTCTTCTTAACCCCTTATTTTAATAATAATTTTGAAATGTCCATCCAAGGTTGGATCCAGACCTCTATCTATTTTTCAATCATGATTCTCATTACTTTTCAACCAAGAAACTCCAACTGCACTTTCTAACAGCTTTGCCTTCTTTATGTAGAAGGTGAACGTGTGAGTTTCTGCGCACTGAAAGTTTCCACAATCATAAGCCCATCCCACTGAGGAGCAGTCTCCTCCACCAAAATACAAAAATAATTCTCCCAACATTAATTCTTGGAGGAAGCAATGGACTTCAAACTTTTCTTGAAAATTAATCAACAGTCTTTAAATTTTTTGATGGATTCTGCTTCCAACTCCTTTAATTAATTATGTTTTTTTCTCTTAAAACCTCTTATTTCCCAATACGAAGAGATTAAGCCAGACAGAAGACTCTAATCAGATTCTCATCAACAATAATACGATGTGAAGTTTCCCACTACAGTTAGGTCTAATTTCTTACTGTAGTTTTTCATGAATGCTTTTTAAAATGTTGCAGGAAACCTGAAGTAGTGGTTCCCAGTACTTTCACTAATATGATTCTTCAAGGACTACACAGACATCAATTTCCAGGGAGATTTTTGGCCTCGGCGTGATCTAGCAGACCCAGTTTTCATACGAATTTTTTAGGAAAATGTTGTCTGTGTTGTTTCTAGAAAGAGAGCAAGTCCCAGGTAATTTCAAAGGAAACTTTAATTGCAAAATGTCTACAGGCTTGGAAGGAGGTTAGGAAGGATGGGGTTGGGTCGTTTTTCAAGACTCAGAGCAAAATGAAAATGTGGGCCTCTTATTTAACTTATTTAGAAACGAAGAGTGACAAGGTGATGACAGAAGAGGGTTAACCAAGCACAAGGCCATTCTAGGCACAGGACCTTGTGTGACTCACTTGTGCTCATAAAGAGGCCCGGGGGAGGGGACAGAGGCACCACATACATTTTGTATTCTCTCCTCGGTTCTCTAGACATAACTTTCCCTTGCAGTTTGAATAAGTGAGCAAAAATTCTCATTTGAATCTTTAAGTATATTCACTCACTTTTAAGGTACGGATATCCAGTCAAGATATTTTCCCCCATTTTAATATAGAGGCCTAAATTTGTTTTCACGAATTTCTTTTTTCTTGCAAAAATACCGTTTTTTCCTACAAACAAATAATTGTACAAAGAATTAGTGCAATCTATTGCAAAAAAAAGCTTTAAATAAAATTTGCACAATAATAACTATTGCCCTCAAGTAGCTTTCAGTTTAAGTAAAAATAAATGAAGGTCTGGCTAAACATTTTTAAATCATTTTAAAGGATAATTCTGTGGCATGTGGCACTAGTGATGGTGCATTGATTTTGTCCACATTCTCTCCTCCACAAAAGGGGTCTCTGATCCTAGACAGGTTAGGGATCACCTCTCTAAAGAATGGAGAGAACATTAGCAAAATTGGGGATATGGAGGAGTCAATAGCATTTTTAAGAACTCAAAAGACCACTTTGACTATAACCTAAGGATTATGAAGGGAAGCTAAAATTAGTTCATCAAGAATCTTGACTATCTGAATGCAGGACACATTATGGTGGAAAGACAGTTATATTATCGGATCCAATGCAATGCATATGTGGAAGCAATTTTAGATCAAGTGCGATCATGATATAGTAGACATTTAACAAGTTCTTGTATCCTATTAGATGTATTCTGTGTCGAGGCATATCACTACACCAGCTGACAGTATTAATCTATTGTTTTCCACTGTAGCACCTTCTCTGGCTTAATAGGACAGCGTTCAATTTTATCTAACAAGGGACTGGAAAAATCAATCTCAATTGTTATTTCAATGACTAGAACAATAAAAAATGACCCATGAACACAAAAGTTTGATAAGTACCAGAACCTTCAGAAGACTGAAATAATTTCATAATGATCTTGGCAGAGAAAGTTGAGACAAGGTTATCAGTGAGATTATAATGACTAATAAAAAATAATAAAAAATAATTATTTTCCATGGAACATTGCTATTTTCTAGGAATTCTATGATTCCCTTAACTGCAACATAAACTTTAGTCCTCATTGTTCTGTAATATAAATTTTTATGTTTCCCTTGTCATTCAGAAAGTGATATTTAGACATAATCAGTAACTTGACTGAAACCATCCTTTCACAAGGAACAGGGGCTGATTTTTCCAGACTCTCTACTCTCAATCTTGCTATTTGTTTGAATTTTTATTTTTTCTGTTTCTTCATTTTTTTCTGTTTCTTCATTATGTTTTTCATAATGCATAATTCAGACTCTGTACTCTCAGTCTTGCCATTTGAATTTTTATTTTTTCTGTTTCTTCATTTTACTACAATAAATTTAAATAATTAGCATATCTTACTTTAAAAATCACATTAGAAAGAAAGACGTGTCACCTCTCATCTTGACTGTGGTTTCTGGTTTCATATTTAGGATTAGACTTTGTCAAAATTGAAAGCTTTTTTCACCTAAATCATACCAAGACCCTAACAGAACACACGTGACCTCTCAGTGGCTCTTATTCCAAGTCTAAAATGTTTTTGTAAAGTACAAAACTAGCCTGATGCCACTGAAGATGTAATGGTGAGAAAGGCACTGTCCTTAGTGATGGTAATTAACTCCTTCAGACTAGGAAATTCTCAGGGAATCAACCACAGTAAGAGAAAAAATGAGGTAAAGAGTTGGGATTCAACATGACATTGCCCTCAGAGGTCTCATCAGCTATAACTAGAGTTGAACACTCTGCTTTTTGTTATCTCAGTCTAGAGAAGGAGGAATGGTGCCCACTGCCTTCTGTTCTACCTCCACCTGCCTCTTCCATAGCCTTGAGGTCCCGAAGGAAGAAAAGGAAGCAGGTCAGGGAAGCCCCAAGGGGTTGCTTCAGAGAAGGTCTCGTGCAGTTCTCACCCTTACAGATGAGGAGTCAAAGGCCAACAAAAGAGTTAGGGGAAATTTCCACAAGATTTTCTTGTATAAACTTCTAGACATTCAAGAATAAATAAATGAGGTTATCAACATGTATATCTAAAAATCATGAATATCTAAATATTTAAAAATTCATTATTGCAAAAGTCAAATCAATTGCCAACAAAATACTAACTCTTGCATCAAACACACTTATCCAATCGTTCTTGCCACTTTCTGAAATGTTCCTGAAATCTTTCATGAGGACTTTATGCTCTATGATTAAAAACACGGTGAATGCTTCTGCCAAAAAAGTGATTTCCTAAAAACATCATGGCTTGTCCTCATCCATCTTGTTCATCAAATACAGCATCATGAAACTACTAGCTCTTTCCCAAATGAACATGACCATGAACGATAAACATGTTGAATTGATTCAAACCATCAAGGCAGCCCAACAGAGTAACTGAAGGCATTCATGAAAGAGAACTTTCAAAACTCCCTCAAGAATGACTGGGTATTAGTCACCTAGAAATTTTTTTTTAAAAAAAACGGAGCAGTAGAGCCAAAAAGGAGAAGGAAAGGGATTGCGATGTTAATGTGATATATATGTACATGAAATACTCAAGCTCATTGTCACCTTGTGTATTTCATATAAACATTAATAAAATGAAGGAAAAGGTGATAAAATGATGGGATACATGTGTTTATAGCAAGAGAGAATGTTTTGAGGAGGATTAGTAGCAATGCAATATTTTTAAAAAAATAAATATCATCCTACTTTCTATCACACAACACCTTTAGATGTGCACCTACTTGGTGGAGAACAAAGAAAGGAAGAGTAGAGCCATGAAAGTTCTCTTAATCTCATGTAAGGTGAGCTTAGAACCACTTGCCGGTTCATTCTGTTTGCTTATGTAATTGATTTTATAGAACGGCAACTCAAGAGAAAAAGTCAAAGCTGCAATTTACAAAAATATGCAAAGGCTAGTACTGCTATACTCAACTACCATGAGAGATATTTTTAAGCCCCCAAATTTAGACTTTTTTCCACTGAACACATTTTGTTTGCTTCTGCTCACAGTCGACGTCTTTATTGGCCCATCGGTCCTCTTTGGTGCGCAGGTTGTCTCTGGAATCTTCCTCTTCCCCAGCTGTCTCCCCGATTGTCATTCAGGTGTGTTAGTCATAGTCTTCTGTGAGTGGTGGGCAGCACTTAACTCCTTCTCTCCAAGGTGTCCCCTGGTGCAGGTGGCCTCCTTGTCATCATGATCCCCTGGTGAGGTGCCTTTCTGAAGGTAGGTTCTGCACCTCACCTGTCATTACGCTCGTTAAAAGTTGTGCTGTCAGCGTACCTGGGAGAAGCCACACTCTCATTAGGCATGTGATTTGTTCCTGTAGCGTTCATTAAAATCTCACTTTAGCTGGAGAAAGTGGCAACTCTTCTAATGGGCATGTAGAGAAACAGATGTGGAGTCTGCGGGTACCAGCTGTCAGGAATAGACAAAATAAAAATTGGGCAGCATCCAGCAAACAAAGAACGCTTGAAGCCTGAAAATATCTTGGAGTTCAAGCTGGGTTCTAACTCATTGTTGACATCCCTTGGTTCTACAGAATGATCGGCAACAATTTGAAAATTAGCACACAACTTTCAAATCAGATGAAAACTATTTTACTGAAATTAAAGCTTTCAATGTCTGTACCTCTAAGATTTTTAAAAATTATTTTTATTTGTGTATGGTTGTAATACATAATAATTATACACAGCCTGGGGAATTGGTGCCTATATATAGTATATCGTGTCCATTTTCATTTCTCCCTCCCTTCTCTGTTCTCTTGTTCCCCTTCTCCTCAAGTCCCCTTCCTGTCTTTGCAAAGTCTGTCTCCTATTTCCTATCTTTTCCTATTTTGTTCTTTAGCTTACTCTTATCTGAGATACCTAATCTGCATCTGATATATTCTGCTGTGCATTATGCAAAGGCACTTCTACTTTTCTACAAATTATTTGATTTTTTTCTTTCTTTTTGGCAGAGTAATACTTCATTGTTTATATGTACCATGTTTTTTTAACTCTTTATCCATTGATGTACATGTAGGCATCCAAGACTTAGCTATTATGAATTGTGTGCTGCTATAAATATAGATATGCATGGATCATCACTGTAATATGATTTTTGGAAAGGAAGAATTAAAATAAAATCAAGTGTTTTCATTGTTATTGGGTTAAAACAGGATATCTAACACTGAATGATTGGGAAGAGTCACTGCTTAGACTAGCATGCCACACACTCCATTTGAGAACTCACTAGTGCTCAGGGAATTACGACAGTCCCCAAGTTCTGATTCCCAGAGAGGGTGTGGGGAGACGAGAGTGACCTGCCTTTCTTCCTACTTCTAAATTGGTTTCCTCCTCTGAAAATGTGAGCCACAATCTCAAAAGCCTGGGTCCTCCTTTCTCATTCTAGTTAATTCCTACTCTACATCTCTGTGGTTAGATGACTACTTAGTAATTCGGCATTTGAAGAAACCAAATACACAGCTGTTGAGTGAAACCTGAAAAGTGACTCAGCGGCTCTGTGGGTTTTGGTCTTCTGCAAAATTAGCTAATTCTTCACTTCCAAAACTTTGTTAATTGCATTCTTCTTCTTGCTAGTCAGTGGTTGCTGAAGAAAACGCAAGTTGATCCTGTGTTAATGTTAAGTAACACCTTTAATATTCCATTTGTGCATTAAATCCTATGGTTAATTATGATGTTAAAATTATAAACTTTTGGTTTGAAAAGGAAATAACCTAAATAACTTAAAATCCTAAAGTTTGAAAAAAACCCGCTTGTATGTAATCTAAATATATTTAACTCAAACACATAATAAAATGTCACATCCACCTTCATGAGAATTGTGTATCTATTTAAAACCTCAAATATACATTTCAGCATGTATATACAGTCATTTGGAGAAAAGCTAGATCCTGAAACATGTGAAGAAAATTCAGAGTTCGGTGTAACAATGTAAAAATAATAATATAATGCTTAAAAGTGTTTCCAGAAAAGAAAACATACAGGAATGCATGAAATTGTACACAATGGTTCTCATTCAATTTTGCTTTTCTGGTTTTTTTTGTTTGTTTGTTTGTTTGTTTGGCTAAGGAAATTACCCAGTTAAAACAGGAACAAAACATTTTACTTCTTTTGATTGTTTATTTCCTCTTGGCATTCCCAGTGCCACTTGTGCCTCACAGAAAATAGGCAGTAGCAAAACTGGACAGATTCTTAGACCAAATTTATCTTTATGATTCTTATAAAATTTCTTTGTCTTTTATTATATCCCAACAACTGGCAAATGGATGCAATGAGAAAACTAAAGCCAAAGAGTGCACAGACGAGGAAATGAACACGATCATGAAAATATTCAAGCCAAGAATGATGGGTGAGACTGCCAGAGGGAGTGGGCTCCAGCACAGGACAGGACCATGCTGTGGAGCAGCTACCTCCCTGATGCAGCTTACGAGGTTTTTCTTGTTGTTCTTTTTTGCTAGGTGCGTATTTATTTTTACGACAATAGGGATTACTTGTAAAATTTTGATATTAATGAGAAATCATTTTTGTACATTTGGAAAATATTAAAAGTATTAACTACATCTTATGCACTCATCTAGAGTAGTCAAATGACATTATTATTAATTTTAAATCAAAACAAGAACTTTAGTCATACTGTGATTGCATTACACGTATTGTTCAAAATACACTCTGCTCCTTGGAAAGGCTTTTCAGTAGCAGGGGCCACGTCCCAATTATTTGCTAAGACATCCCCTCCAATACTTTAGCCCTCTCTCTGCGTTACCATTGGGGCTAGCATGTCGCCAATTCTGCTTTACGGAGAACACTCTTAGATTAAATGTCCAACGGAAAGAACAGTCACGGCTGAGAAAATTCGCCTTCTCTGATGTGACATTCCTGTAATCCCAGCATTCTGGGAGGCCGAAACAGGAGGATAACAAGTTTGAGCCCCGTCTGGGCAACTTGTGGCTTAGGGAGACCCTGTCTAAAAATAAAAAAGTGAAAAAAAAAAAAATGGCCAGGTATATAGCTCAGCGCAGTGTTCCTGAGTTCAATCTTCATTACCTTAAAAAAAAAGTGGGACCCTCCAGAGACCCACACAAAGCCAGCCCCCAGGAGCATTTCTTCTAGCTGTTTCTGTGTATAGTGGTGGTAGGAGGGGGTAGACTGGTAGCCAGGACGTCTGATTAGCCATTCTGGGAGGAAATAACCTGGCCTCTATCCCAACTCAGGATTCACCTGGCTGTGCTTTTGCAAGACTGTAGTCGTCTCTGTTTTTAGTCTAGGATCTTTACAGAGTTGGAAAAAGGCATACTTTAAACACTTCCCATCAATGTTAAATTCTTGTGCATTTAAACTAAAATAGAGTTGTCTTAGATCGAATTCAAGAATCATCACTGGTTCAACAATTGAACGTAAAGAAGCAGCTTCTTTTTTCAACTTTACCAACTTTTCTCATTTTATTTTCCCAGAACCCGAGCTGCCCTTGGTATTGCTCACAATGAGCGCTCTCTGCCTCAGAGCACGCACGCTGAATAATCCATGACTGGGAGGCAAGACGAGTTACACGAGCACCAGAAAGGAGAAGCGATAGCTGCCGAGAATTTTAAACCTGAGGTTAAAGCTCAGAAGAATCTTATATAAGAATTGGGTAAGATTTAAAGAAAAACCCTACTCAGTTTAGTAAATGATTTTCATTGTATTCTCTATAAATTTTTACTTGCCATTCTACGGAGACCATGTTGGCGAAATTTTAATGTTTAGTTTTATGTTAGCCATGCAAGTTGGGAATTAATGAAGGGATCTCCCTATCTGTGCAGACCTAGTTATTCTGACTCTGATAGTATTGCTTATTTCCCTGAAGGACAGAGCCAGGGTCAAATGTCCTTGTTCAATCCTTCAAGTTTGCTCAGTGTACACAGAAGTTAGTGTTACTTACTTGCCTATGCAGAGATACTGTGTCATCTGTCACTTGTCACTACCTCTTCTCATAAAGTACTTGTTTGAGCTGTTGTGAAATCCAAGCAAAATCTTCATTTCCTCTTTATCGTCTGTGTGTTTCATAGAAAAGGCTTGAGTAGGAGAGAGCAGCTACTTTGTTTCAGGAAGGCTAAATCATTAGGTGGTCTTATTTCTAAGAATGCTACTCCCATTGCTTGGTGCGAAGAGGCAGCTCTTAAGACTTAAGTTGAATAAAACAGTTAAACAACTGGAATAATTCAATTCTTTCCATCATTAATATTATATATTAATAAGTACATATGCATAATATAATTCAAAAATGAATAATTCTCTTTCTTCCTTATATTAAACAGAGGAAATGGAAATACATTCCCTTCTTCCATAATATAACTTTTATACATATAACATAAATGTATAAATTATTTCCTTTTTTGAGATGGACAACATTAGGGGAAAAAAGCAAAGGAGATCCTCTGAAGTCTATTTTATTTTTGCAAAAATAAAGAAATGACATAAGAACTCAATAAAGCTTGAATCGAATAGTTTTGCCTTCTAACCCCCTCTCTGTCAGTTTCATTTTATTCTATTTCAAGGCACTAAAAACTCCCCAAAAGAAGAAAATATCAAGTCTTGGGCATCCTTATCATAACAGATCAGGAAAGATGTTTCTAAACAAGTAGTTCAAATTTCAAATGTCCTAAATTAAACCACTTTTATTTTGGGAAGTCTTACCTTTACCAGAACTCAGAAGAGGATCTCTAGGCTCTAGGCGTGGTGCTGGACTAGCATTTTAGTTTTAGTAGAAAGGTGTAAAACACGTCAGCTTGTATGTATATCCCATCCGTGGTCCCATGCTGCTCCCAGCCAGCCAGCTATCACACACTGGACATGTCAGTGATCTCGTGTGCTCAGACAGTAGGGGGAGTGTAGTAGAACTTGGCTATAGAAATCAACTGTGCCTAGGTTCTAGGTTCAGGTCCCAACTCCCACTCTGTGTGACCTTGGACACACTACCGAATTTCAGCAGGCTTTACTTTCAACGTCTTAGGGTCAAGAACACATCAACTTCATGTATAGATTGAATGATTTATACCTTTGCTAACTCCCAGAGGCCTTCACAATGGAAAAAATGAACTCAGCACCCCATTTGGGTGAGAATATTTGTAGATAATTTGTCACTACCTCTGTATTATTAAGAATATGGAAAGTGAATAGGAATTCAGGGTTGTGGCTCTCAGAAAGCACAAAACAGTGGCTCAGCTGAACGACTTTTCTTGTTAGCACTAAGGTGAGATTTCAAATTCTTTTTCATTCATGCCTGAAAGAATATTATAGGAAGTGAAGCACAGACCCCTCTGGGACCCTCCCTAAGTCTCCCTAGAACCAGGCCTGAGATAACCCAAAGAACACAAAAATGTGCAAACGTGAGAGAGAATACAGAAGAAATCAATCTTGAGCCAGTCTCTTCTTGTGGTCAAGACTTTGCAAGGGATCTTTCTGTCTATCCCAGAGGCCACTCTGGACTGATGGCCATATGTTTGCCAGGGCTTCCATCACAACTTCCAAAAAGCAAAAAGATACCTTTTGAGCAACAGAAAGAAGGTAGAAGAAAACCTGAAGAAACAGAAATCATTTGCAAATGCCTAAAATTCTTTAGAGAATAAGGATGCATGACTCAACATAAAGGGAAATGAAATGAGGAAAGTCAAAGACAGCAAGACAGAGGCAGAAATACGTGGCCTGGACACAACAGGGCTAGGAGGAGACTTGACTTGCCCTAGTTCCTGTGAAGGAATGTTGTGGAGCCAGACAATGAGTGAAAAAGGTTTTCTTTTTTTTTTCTTTTCTTCCTCTCTGTTTCTCCTGATTATGAGAGAAAGAAAATTTACATTAAGCCAACTACCTGTTAAATTTAGATATAAACCTAAACAAGTCATCTTGATTTCTGTAGATTCCCTTTGTCCATCTCCACAAAGGTTGCCTGAGATTTCTAGGTTTCTTCTAGTTAGAATAAATGTCCTTTTTACTGGGCATTTTTAGGCAATGTCAGTAACTATATTCCTGAAATTGTTTGTGTAGAGTGTTGCATAAAGATTTGGAGAGAGAGTCTGGAGCATTTCAGTTCTACCACTAGTGAGGGGGAAGCCTAAAAGATGGAATGAGAAAGCTTCCATGAAGAGGCTGAGCCAGGTCAGAGAGGAAACTGCTGGAAAAGCCCAGGGAAGGAAGCATGTTGCCCAGGAAAAAAAAAAAAAAGGACAGAAAAATAAGAAAGAAAAGAAGACAGAACTAGAGTGGGCAGATGTGGAGTCTGGAAAGTGCAAGGTAGAAGATCCCAGATGGAACTTTCTGCAAGTCATTTCTAAAACTTTCTCTGTATTAGGAAAGATTCTGTTTGTATATTAACCTAAATATACCATCACTTTTGAGTCACACAAGGTCAAGTTAGGTTCTTTACTTGAATTTCAATGGAGCTACAGATTTCCTCTGATAGTAATAGCTTACTTGCACTACATTAAAAAAAAATCTAAAAAACAAAAGAAATGTAGAGTGTCTAGTATAGAATCTGGATTGCAGTAAGAGAACAGCCTATGCTTTTCACCACTTTATTCTCTCTTGGGAGAAGCCAAATGTTTTACTGGGAACTGTCCACATAACTATATTAGAAAAGAGCCCAGCAGTACAGAGGCAAGGGCACTGGGCTGAAAATTAGGAGAACAGACGTATGACTGCTGATATGCTTTCTAACCAGCTGTTCAGTGTTCTTGTTTTAAATTTTTAGAATTTACAGTAGATGAGCCCTAAGTTCCCTTATAACTCTAAAATCCTACATTTACTTCCAACCTATGATGTCATCAGAATCTAAAAGGCCATGCACGTAAAAGAATTTACTGCTAATCCCGGTGGGGTGGGGGGAAGAAGCAATGTACACTTTCAGCTTAGGAAGGTGAGTGGACAAAAGTCCAAACTCTTGTAGTGCCTTCATCTGGACAAGTTCAGGGCGTAATTTTTCGTAATTCATTCAGCAGGCATTCATTGAGTATCTACTGTGTTCCCAGTACTGTATTGGGACTGATAACAACACAAGCTCCCTCTGCAAGATGTTCTTCTGTGCCTACCTCGGGTCACTGTATAAGGCCAGTGAGGTGCTCACAGGGCATTCTGTTGGAGCACAAAATGATCATAACAGAAGGAACAGAACCCTTGGAGACTTCCCAAGCAAAATCAAAGGACAAGTAAAACTGCAAAGGTGACTTAGAAATTAGACTCTTTGGCTTTGAAGGGAAGAAGAGCTCTCTTTAAAGTCCAGACATGGTGATAGATAGAATATCAATTGCTGGGACTGAGGCCCACAGAGACAAGTGGGCCTCAGGCAGCTTCCTAGATTCCTTGAGCAGATTTTAACTGTACAGATTCTCTTTCTCCTTCTAATCAACTTCTCCTTTCAACAAAACCTCAAATTAAAGATAATAACTTCAAATATTATGTGGTAGTCAATGGTTTGGTTACCAAAGATATGAACTATCTCAGGCCAACTTAAAGAAAACAAAGTATATGCTAGAATATTGACTATCTCACTGAAGAAATGAGCCAGCTTTGGGAGTCCTTAAGAACAAGAGGACCCCAGGGAATCGAATAACAGCCTAGATCACCCAACAGACTAGTCTACCTGGAATACCAGCTCTGGCACCAACCTCAGTGTGCACTTGGGGCCTTGCCTTGCCCCAGACACCTGCCCTTACAGCTACAATATCACTTCAACAAGACATATACAAATACTCTATCATCATGCCTTTCTTTTCCCCCACATTTTATCGATATGTATATGTGCAAAATTCAAGGTTTACAATGAAGTTGAGCATTTTGTGCACATATGTATCCTGTCAAGGTAACAAGGGCTTTCCCACTCTCCTTTTGTCCCTCTCCTCCCCACCCCTCCCTTCCTCCACTACCATCTTACCCCCCCATTTCACTTTGTTTTTTGTCTTAAGTTCCATAGGAGTTGTGATCTGGGTCTCTCATGTTCATAGCAGCACAACTAACAACAGCTAAAATATGGAAGTCACCAAAATACCCATCAACAGACCTGTGGATACACAAATTGTGGCATTCATGCACAATGGAATACTATGCATCAATAAAGTCCAACAGCGTGGGGGCCTTTGCGGGCAAATGGAAGAAACTTGAGAACATCATGCTTAGTGAAGTAACACATGCCTTTACTTCATTCCTATATCTTTATCATAGTTTCCAAAGAACTTATAGGGAAACATCTGCCATAATGAGACTTAATTCTCATCTATTTATAGATTTAGACACACAGGAAGACACACATACACAGGCACACACATACACAAGCTGCTTTCTCTGTCTGGCTTATAGAGATGTTTTGAACATTTGCAATAATAGGCATTAAATATGTTGAAGCAAAGTATTATATAAGTACAAAGTATTATTAACATCAGCGATTAACTTTAGTCAGTAAAAATTATAAACCATCTAATTTGTGCTCTTTATAACAAGGAAACAGTTGTCATTTTCTCTGAAATGATCTAAATTAGCCACATTTTTTGAAGTGCAGCTGAGTGTAATTACAGTATAATACATTAAACTTTTCAATCCAAGGGACATTTGCATACTTTAAATGAAGTTTGAATGAACCTGCTAAATCAATGTCCTAAATTATGAGTATTTTTGTTATTATATAACATGTCTTATACTGTTTATAGAAGCTATGTTAAGCATTTTGAGGAGTACATTTTAGCGATTTCAGTTTTTAATATGATATCTCAACATATCTTAAAGGATAAGGAGTATTTGTATTCATTGATTTGAAGGATTTACATAAATTTGGTCTTCTATGAACTCACACAGTGCTTTTGATGTCAAGTTATTATTAGAACCAATATCCATGTTGTATTAAAATACATTAAGTCAGCTGTTGTCATAATCAAAAACAAAATCCCCATGGCTTAAAAGATTAATAGGATATTTCTTGCTCACATCACAATTCCATATAGACCAATATTGTTATTTTCTTCAGACTAACACTCAAAAATACACATACCTCCCAGGTAGTGGCTTTGTTTTTCCTGAGATATCCAAGTCATGTATTTAACATTTAGCCAGAAGACAAGGAAGAGACAGGAGACAAAGGAATCACAAAGATGGCGTTAAATATCTACATTTTTTCCTCTAAAAGCAAAAATGAAGTTCCTGTGTCAAAGTTTAGACTTACTGTTGTTTACAAAAATACCTAAGCTGTCCCATTTTTCCCTTGCTGTTATGGTCTAGATCTAGGCTGTCCCCAGAAGCCTCACACATTTCAGAAGTGTTTGGAATGTGGAGTTAATTGGATCAAGTAGAATAATCTACGGATTTCATGTGCCACTAAGACGTGGGGCCTGGTCTGAAGAGAGAATCATTGAGTGTGTGGTTGATCATCGTGAATTTGCCTTCAAAAGATATATTCTTGCCTCATCTCCTCCCTAACGCCTCTCCTTCTTCTTGTGAGTGGTTGTTCTCTGCCAACCCTTTCAAAACTGACAACTGACCATGAGTGGACTGAGGCCTCTTGAAATACAAACTTAAATAAATCTTTCCTCTCTTAAATTGTGGCTACCAGGTATTGTGTTTCAGAAATTAAAAAAAAAAGGTGTCTAAAACATTTGGGAATTTAGGTGATATGGACAAACTTTGCAGTTGAAAAAAAAGGAGGACGTGGGAGTGGATCATAGGAAAACAACTCTAAAATTATGAAACAAATAACTCCTATATGGGCTGGATGTCTACATCTTCAACTTTTAAGAAGAGAAACATCTAATATGAAACAATTCTTCTTTTCTTGCTTCAGGAAAGATGCATTTACATTAGAAATATAAGGTTGTTACTGTCTTAGAGAAAGTTTTCTTCAGAAATGAAATTGCTTAGTTAATGCAGGAAATGAATTGACAAATGGAAGGACCAACCTACAGAATGTGAGAAAATACTTGCAAACTAAAAATCTAGTAAGTGGCTTATGTCCTGAAATATAAGAAATTAGATTCAATAGCAAAGAAAAAACTAATTTTAAAAATGAGGAAATGACCCAAATAAACATCAAAAGAAGATTTATAAATGGATAACAAGTGGAAAAGATTCATCAACATCATTAAATATCAGGGAAATGTAAATAAAAAAAACCACATTGAGATGTCACCTCACTACAATTAGAATGGCTAATACAAAAAGTAACGAGTGTTGGTAAGGATCTGGAGCAAAGGGAACCTTTACATACTACTGGGAAGGTAAATTAGCACAGCCGATATGAAAACCAGTATGCCGTTTCCTTGGAAATTGAAAATAGAATTACCACATAATGCATCAATTGCACTACTAAACCCCCCCCCTCCAAAAAAAAATCGTTATGTCAGAGAAACACCAGCAAGCCCATGTTCACTGGAACATCCTTTATAACATCCAGGAAATGAAATCAAAGTAAGTGTCCATCAGCAGGCAAAATTATGAAAGAAATATGGTACATATATTCAATAGAACATCATAAACTAAAAAAGATAAAATGCTATGATTTGCAATATAGAGGAACCAGGAGTGCATTTTATGACACAAAATAAGCCAGGCACAGGAAGGTAGGCTTCCTACAATCTCACTCACATGTAGAGTCTGAATAGAATTCAACCATACGGGAGCTGGAAGCTGAGCAGTGGCAATCAGACTTAGGGGGCTACAGAGACGCCAGAAGGAGGAGAGCTTGGCAAACAGGTGTGCAAAGTTTAATTTAGACAGGAGTCACAAATTTGGGGATTCTCTTACACAACAGGGTGACCAGAATCAATAATACATACTTCAAAACAGCAAGAAGAGAGTATTTGGAACATTTTACTACAAAGAAATAAATACTTGAGACACTTGAAAAACTACCCTATTTGATTATTATACAATGGATACATGTATGGAAATGTCACATTGTACCGCAGTATTCTGTGCAATGATATGCCACTAAAACAAAGAGGTAAACTTTCTTTACGTTGGTTTGGGAGTGTCATACTTCATTCTGACCACTCTCTTGATCAAACTCAGCCACATGACTATAGTTAAAGGCAAGACAGTCTGAAAAATATTCTTCTTGTGTTATATGAAATAACCTGAGAATAGAAATACAAGTATCAACAAGAAGAAAATTATATTATATGTAAGTATGGTGCTTGTGGGGAGCTCAAAGCAGGAAACAAGGTGCTCAGTGCAGCTTAAAACTAACATTAAGCTCCAAATGCTGTGCATTTGCAAGGCGCCATATTTGCTTGACAAGGAACTATAATAGATGAGGGAGTTAACAGTGTACCACCCCGGAGAACAAAGGTATGAGAAATGGCCCATGTCGGATTAATTCTGGATTTCTATCCCTCCAGCAGGAAGCCATTGTGGCATCCTCGATTCTGAATACATCCATTGAGACATTAATAATCACCTAGAGACAATACGTAGTAAATTCCCAATTCCTGAGACAGTGTTCACACCGTCAGAAGCCCATCTTTTTTTAAAAGCGTTTCTGCCAGTAGGAAAAAAAAAATATAGCAGATGACTGTAATAAAATTCATGTCTTCTGTCACCACAAGTACATGGCTTATGCTATGGAAGTTGCAGCGACCAGGGAAGGGGGCATCAGCTGAGTGAAAGCCAGCTCCATGCATGAATTCTGGCAGGACCTTCATGAAGAGGTGTCCAGTGTGTGTGTTTTGTGAAATACACAGGCAGATGGCCAGTGGGAGCCAAAATCTGCGTCCTTGCACCTGAATTCATCTGCCTGGGGAAAACAGAGGCCTCTGAATTGACAAAAAATTGATTTGTCGAAGTGCACTCATGGTGTACATCAGCCCCCAAACTGTGCTCCCCCATCCCCCAGGGCACAGACCTCCTGTCAGCTCTGAGCACCCTGAGAGCTAAGCAGGACGTGTGAACAGCATGAGTGCCAGAAGCTTCGTAGAGTGTACACAGGGGATGTCTGCATGGAGAAGAGAAAAGAGAAAAGTGGTTGTAGCAGAGCAAGACTAGAGAAAATAATCGACGTAGTCCGGGCTGGTGTCATAAGGGGCGTCCAAACCTCCAGTGGATTACCGAATAAGAACTTCCTCCTAGAATCCGTTTTTGGTGGTGATTTTGTATCAGAGATAGTTGTAATTCACATTGCTCTTTGGAAAATCATAGTATTTCAGTACTCGAATCATTGAATTTCAGCTATTTCTACTCTAATCAGGAGGGAGAAGAAAGAATATGAAAAGAGAAAGATTTTTTTATCCAGACCTAGAAGAATCATATATAATTTTCATTAGTCAGAACTCAGTTACATGGCAGCAATTACTTTAAAGAGGTTGAGAAAGGTAGTCCACTGCAAGGCCAAGAAAGGGCACACGTTGGTTGACAGTCTTCATTGCACAGATTTGCAAAAGCAAACGTAGAGGGAGTCCTCTGTCCCATTAATTCAAAGAGAGTAAGAAGAAAGAGAAATAGTTGGTAGAACATGATACTCCGAACTCACCAGGTAAGGCGGGGCTGGCTGGCAAAGTGAAATTCACAGGCCAGTTATTGAAATACCTGTGATTCTTCTCAGCGAGAATGGCAAGGACTCTTTTGTTTATTTTCAAACACTCTTTAAGAACTGTGGCAGGCATGAGAATGACCCACAGATGCTTATATCCTAACTCTTAAGTCCTCTTAATATAATACATTCTACAGCAAAGGAGAATTAAGGTTGGAAGTGGAATGAGTGTTACTCATTAGTTGACCTTGAATAAGTTATGGAATAACCAGATGGGCTGACTTGTGACTCAATATCTGACATCCACAACTCGGGGGAAGAAAGATTTATTGTAATTTACGTTTGCATAAGGTCTCAGTCTGTTCGTGGGTGAATGGCTGGAAAATGGTGGAATCACATGATGGGGCCACAGCGAGAGCTAGTGCTGCGCAGGAAAAGTAGATTCTCACAATATGGTGGCACAGAGAGAAGTCTGGCAGAAGGGTGGAACCAGCACACACCCCTCTGGTTCATTCCCCAAGCAACCACCCCTTCCAGCTAGGTCCCACCTTCAAACACTACACAGTATTCACAGGTACATGAGGCTTTTAGGGGACACTCCAGATCCAAACCTCCACATGGACCCAACGTAACTGCAAAGTTTCCATAGAAGAAAAAAGGGAAACAAAAGTAGATGGGAGTGATCCCCGGGTGGACTGGCCTCCATTGCTCGTTTTGAGGATGAAGGGGGGAACTGTGAGCAAAGGAACATAGGTGGCCTGTGGGAGCTTGAAAAAAGTAAGGGGGTGAATTCATTAGCCAAAAAAGGTAAATACTCCTGTTGACTTTTTAGCTTAATGAAATTCATGTCAGTCTTCTGATGTGCAGAATTGTTAGACAATAACTATGCACTGTTTTAAGCTGCTAAGTTTGGGGAGTTTGTTACAGCAGAAGCTCAGATGAAGCATTACTTCTATAAATTACATTAAAGAAAGGAGCAGCTTACAAAAATGCTGGTCACCAAAAGCTCTACCCAGATGGAAGGTTCCAGAAAACTTACTCTCAGAGCAGAAAGTTACACAAGGGATGCTGCCACACCTAAAATGTACACTAAGCTTGATGGAATATCAGTGTGCCATCATCTTATGCTTATATCCTAGCTCCTAAGTCCTGATAACATATTACATTACTTAGGAGTTAGGATATAAACATCTCTTTATTTTAAAGAGAGAGCATTTCAATAGAAAACCAATGATAGGTAAGATCAGACAACAACCTTGGCTAACTTTGAGCACTTGTGACCTCATTATACAAAAACTCAGAGAAGTTTAGAAAAGCCAGAATGGTACGCAGCTGATAATCTATGTCAACTGTAGCTGGCACCTTGGACAAAACTCAAACTCCAAATGAATGAGTGCACAAAGCCTCCAGCTTCAAAATCTTCCTTTTCAGGGCTCCCAGAAGAATGTCCTAAGCAAGTTTGCCTCCTGTCTTGCTGTCTCGCTTCTTCTGTGGTTAGTCTCCATCTTTTTTCCCCAAGTGTTCTGTTGCTTCTACCTGGGTGAAAGCTATCAGGAGACTCCACAGATCTGGTGCCCCAGGGTAACACTGCTTGAACACTGCCCAGAGCATTTGCCATGTAGTTCATAGTTGTTGAATTTATGGAAGAAAGGATCTAGTCAGGCGAAGGCAGAGAACTTCCAAGTACTCTGCAGTCGGCTGGCTCAAATAATGAGAACTGAAAATTTCTCAATACAGTGAAAAGCTACAGAACTTGATTTGAAATTCCTTTTGCTTTTTTTTTTAGAGAATTGATTCAAAAATAACTGAATTACAAGTGTACTTTATGTTGCTACTCATCTCTCAGACAGACAGAATATTCTAGCTTTTCATGAAATGCATTAATATGGCTCACATTTGACTTGTTTCCATCAAGAACTAAACTGAATTGGACAGAAAAAATAGTACAGGCAAGGCTGAACTTAATCTCTGTGCAACAATTTTTACATTCAAGGAGAGTACCACTGCAAGATAATTTGATTTTCTTTCATGATTATAAAGCATTTAGATCTCTGAAAACTTTGCCTTGAGTTGTGTCATCACACTGGTAGAAAGTTTCCAGCCCTACTGGTTTTTTTTCTGGCATAAAGGAGAGTGAGAGCTGGTGTTTTTCAATGTGATCAATTTAAATTGCGTTCTGTCTATCAAAACCTTGAGGAATACTAGAGCAATACTAAGAATATGCATGTGAACACAAAGTTCACAGTTGAAAAAGGATACCATAACCAATTTTAAAAATGGGTAGCTTTTTCATTTTATGTTTTATTTCTAAAAAAAATTAAGGTTACTATAGGTAAGCAATTCCTCTACTAGAATTGTGAAGAGTAAGGCTAGTGCAGTAAAAAACAAACAAAAAAAATTACAGGTTCATTTTCACTTCTACCACCTCTTCGGGTTTGAATAGAAAATTAGAGGCCAGTTTCTATTCGTGCTTTGGAAGTTTATTTCATTTTTTTTTTTTACTTCTTTCCATGCACATGTGTGCAACTCTACATTTCTCCAGGTCATGCCTGACTGAGGAGTGAGAAATGATTCACGTCACAACTGTGGTCTTGTCATGTCTGTTGCTCTCATTTGTGAAATTACTAAAATCCTGATTACACAAGTCTTTTCCCTCCTGTTCAAAAATCATGCAAATGATTTCAATCCATGATGGCCTTCTTTTGCTACCTTGGAGGGAATGGCAGAGCCTGTGTTTTAGCTAATAGAACCCAACTCCCATGACAAATCCTTCCTGGCCTCCTCTTTTACTATGGAAGATAAGTAGTTCCTGTCCTGGTTTTGAAAGCTGACACCACTGTGCCACACAGCTCTGACAATGGCATGGAAAGGGAAGTCTTCCAGTACTATATACCCTCTTCTCCTCTTCCCACATGAACACAGACAATGGCTGGAGGTGCAACAGCCATCAGTGCCCATGTGAGGTATTGTAGACAGTTCAAGATCGAGTCCCATGACTTCCCATCTCCTGGTATTCAAGCTACTATATAATCTCCTCTAGAGTATGGGTAGAACCTTTAATTTTGAGTTAACCAGCAGAATATAGCAAAGGTGTTGAGACATCACTTCTGTGGTTATCCCACGCAAGATCATACTATCTGCCTTGCTCAGGGGCTGTTCTTTGTAAGCTTTAGGAAAGAAGCAGTAGTACTGAGAGGGTATATGTGGCAAGAAATTCAGGGCAGCTTCAGGCCAAAAATTAGCTAAACATAACATGTATCCTTCCTCCAACCAACAGCCAGCAAAAAATCAGGTCCTCAGCCCAACACTCCAAGAGGAGCAATGTGTTACCAATAACTATATGAACTTAGAAGCAGTTATTTCCACCATTCAAGTTCAGATGAGAGACCAGACCGCCATCTTGATTGCAATCTTGCAGAGGACCCCCTAAACAAGGGCCAGACTTCTGATCCACATGGACCACAACATAGTGATTGTGGGTTGTGTTCAAGCTAGTAAGTTTGTGGCAATACATAGCAATTCATTTCAAATAAAGAGGTGGTTAGGGGACCTTGTTTCTCTGAAGGCACTTGCTACCTTAGCTCTGGACTGATTAGTTTATTAGGAAAAGAAGCACACTCTGTAGCCAGATCTATGTATGGGGGGAACTCAAGGATGGAAATCTAGGAGACTTGTGAATCTGTGGGAAGAGGGGACCCAATTAGCAAGTGAGAAGCTTTGCCTCAAGGATGATGACCTATTTGTAGGTGATGGCCATGCAGGTGATAAAGCAGAAGAATGTGGAAATGTCTCTAAAATGAATTATTTTTGTGCGCGTTCCCCATTTAGAGTGTGAGGTTAAGTGTATCATCCACATCTGTTTGAAGCTGAGATACGCCACTTTGCTTTTAATAGAGCGGCTTCCTCTGGATGAGGTGGGTAGCAGACAGCACAGACTTAAAGGTAGAAAGCACAGACCCAGATCCCAGGTAGAGACTCATTGCCTTTAAGGCTCTTAGGAATTTGAGTTGTTCGCTTTCAGATTTAGCCTGTTAACCTGACACTGTAGCCTTGTATCAAAAACACAACTTTAATATTAGGGTTTTCCTTGTCTTCCTTCTGCCTTCGTTTATTCCTTCTGTCTTAAAGGTGACTTCTCACCAGCTGTGCAGTGCGGTGCTGAGTACTAAAGAAGTAAATCAGTGTGCAGAGTGTGGAGGAGCTCCAAGCCTGTTAACTCCGGGAAGAGGGGCCCCACACGCATACTCTTCAGTGTACACTTCACGTCAAAGCCATAGGCTGTCTCTCATTCACTAACATGGTATAATAACGCCTGGCACTTCCTAAATTAATTTTATTTATTTCATTATTAATTAATGACTAATATTAATAATTTTTAAAGTGAAAACTTCACCAACAAATATTTTAAATAGCCTTTTGGCCATTATATTTCAGGGTTTTTAAATTTTTCCTGTTTTATAAATTTATCTTCCTCAAATGTCTGGTGTACACGTTGTAGGATTTACTCTGTTGTGATTGGGAGGCTGTCAGCATCGTAATGAGACTGACTGATCAATATTAGTTCACAACCTCCAACGCCATTTATGCCATTCTTGAGAACACTGGGTTTACACTTTTATTTATAAACTCCTTTATTCAAAACATCTATCATAAGCGTATAACATTTTAGCGCTGGAATAATTGCTCACATATCAAATATTCTTAAGAGAAATAGATGAAAGAAGACTAGTTGAGACTTATGGGTAATGAACAGAAATTACTGTTTATTTGTTCTCTCCTGAGGATTTACTTTAATCAGGGAATGGCATTTGGAAATACATCTCTAAAACATTTCACATAGTTTCTGAGCGTAAGTGTTTCTCTTGGTTAAAAAAAAAGAATCCCAGAAATTTAGGCATACATAAGCAAAATGAACCTGAAAATCTTTTAAGCATTGCTCAGTGCCTATATTAGAAAAAAAAACAATCTTGAGGGTGCTGTAATATTTTACCGTGTATCATTTACTAAGGGACGAACCAAAGCGTGCGTTTAATTTGTAAAGGAATAGATTAATGTAGGGATTGTTAGGCTTCTATCCTCTCAGAAGCCCATCCTCAAATAAGCAAATCAAACATGAATTTTTGTCAGTTCTACTAGATCTTGAAACAAGCTTTTCTTTTTCGATTTTAATGATTGCTAGAATTTCTCTTTGTCATTTCTTTAAAGTTGGAATCTCCGTGTGTTAACGTGTAAGGAGACAGGGCAGGAAGCACAAACCAGTTCATGAAAATGTGCATCTCTATACCTCCACAGTGATAACCATCACACCACACATCATCACATCATTGTCGTTCTTGGAAGGAAGAAAACGATGTGCAAAGTCCTCTGTTTCTGCTATTCCCTGCTGTGAGAACTTTGGCCTTGCAGGCAGCATGGGCCTTCCTTAGGGACTAGCCTCATCTTGTGACTGGGTCCCCTGAGGGTGAAGACTAGACCTCACTAAAAACTCCTTCCCCTTTCTGGTTCTTCCCACCAGTCGAACATGTTCTTGACTTCCAGAACATGCTATTTGTATAACATTAGATCAAAAGTGTTGGAACATTTGAAAGACAGAGGCATTAGATGAATAATTCAACAAGATAAAGGCTGTAAGGTAATTAGCACAGTGCCTTGCACAGGAAGTATTTGAATTTTAACTGTTTCTTATGATAAGAGAAGCATTTCCCTAAATTAATCTCCTTTACTTACCTCCAGTTAAAAGTTATTTTATATGGAGATCATGGAGCAATTACCACCAAAACCCACAAAGGTAGGCATTTTTCTTGCTACTTGTTCAACCTGGAGCCCAGCACGTTTCTATCACGTTTTTGTATGTAACGAGAGCCTAAATGCTAGGCTTAAAACCTAAATGATATGTCTGAGTAGCAGGTGTGGCATAATTTGAGGTACTAGTGGAGAATTTCTATTGATGTCATAAAATACTGAACATCTGTGTACAAAAATAGTGAAAAGAAAATGCAATTCTGCTTAGGCAATTAGTGCACTCTTTGGACACTGTGTGTGCAAAAGAACTTGCATTTTTATGTACATGTGAATTATTTCATTTTGGAACTGTTTGACAATATCGGTAATACTGGCAGTGTGGGAGAGCTGAGTTGAAGTCAATGATCATAGTAGTAGAATGTGGATCACACTTCTTTGTAAGTTTTATGTTAAAAAATAAAAAGGGGAAAACGTTGCTCATAGCAGAATTTTTTTGGGAAAGTTTGTTTTACACTTTGGCCATTATCTTGGAAAACATGCTGTTACTTTGTCTTTTTTCTTCTTTGAATGATTCTCTTATTATTTTAAGTGTTTGGGATTATTTTGTTTCAAAGATGGATTACTACTCTCCCCTTCCCAACTTTATTTTAAATGTAATTTAAATATTAGTGTTTTACTCACCCTCAAGTATTGATCTAGATATATCAATAAAGTGCTTCTCTCTCCCTCCCCCAACCCCTAATATTCTTCCTTTTCTTTCTTGTTTTTCTTCCCTCTCTCTCCTTTCTCCTTCTTTTTCTCCCACTTTCCACTTCTTTTTTCTCATCCCAGTGTGAGCTACCTGAATCTAATAATTTACAAAGTAGCTCCCAAACTCAGACGATCAAGAGAATCACATAGAGGCATCTTTTGTAAAGACAAACATCCCAGTGCCATGCCAACAGAGTCAATATCTATGCACAGACCATCTGCAGGTTTAGTTTTCAGTGTTTATGTTCGTTTTCACAAACACAGAGGATGACCGTGATGGATACTCAGGTTCAGGAAGCACTGCCTTCTAGCCATGGTGCTCGACTTGAATAGACATCTTAATTCTGTAGTGAAAATTTAAAACACAGGTAGTGAGGCCCCGTCTCCAGTATCCCTGCTCTCTGAGTCTGAGGTGGGGCCTGGGAACGGGCACGCATAAACAAATTGGCAGGTGCTGCCGGTTCTGCTTGTCTGAAGACCACACGCTTAGTGGACACAACAACTTTGTGCCAAGTCATCAAAACACCTTCTCTCTCCAGGTGGTCACGTATCAGAGGTGCAGATTCAAGTTTTGAACTACTTCTTCATGTGACATCTGAACTCTAAACCAGGCCCGGTGGTATATGCCAATAATCTCAGCAATCCAGGAGGCTGAGGCAGAAGCATTCTATATTCAAACCAAGCCACCTAGTGACTTGGGAAGACTCTGTCTCAAAAATGAAACTAAAACATGAGCTGGGGTTAGAGCTCATTGTGAAGGTCCAGAGACCTATCCCCAGTACCAATAAATAAATAAGGAATTATAGTAAGTACCCCACCTACCAAGCAGTTCCTAAAGACAAACACTGGAAAACTGGTCAATTGCTGCCTAAACATTGAGCTAATGAGACAACACATTCAGCCAGATGCCGTGGAGCCATGAAAGTGACTCAGTGGCCAGGCTGACCCTGGTGTCCCTGGAGCTGAGCAGTGTCCACTGCCATTATTTCTGTCAGGTGCACTGAGTCCTCTTGCAGGCTTAAGTTGGGATTGGAGTTGTTCAAAATCAAATAGTGCAAGTTAGACTTGATTTTTATTACTGTAAATATGTGTGACCAAAATAAACCAAAAGATTTCCCCCCAAAAGAGAATGTCTTAATATGGGCCAATATACTTGTATATTTCAACAATTCTCTCAAATCACCTAGATCTCTACACCATTCTCTCTCCCTGGCTTGGATTAAATGTTGAAAACAAGCACTGAAATTTGAAATACTTATCGTTGGTATTGTGTCTGTGTTAAACAAGGGAGATCTGTTGTCAACAGAAGCCAGAGGATGAGGGGTGTTGACATTTGAGGTATTATCTTAGTTACTTATTCACTGCCAGGATAAAATACCTGACATCCACAAGTTAAGGGAGGAAAGATTTATTTAGGTCACACTTTCAGAAGACTCACAGAGTCCATTCACGGCAGCTGGCAATGGTGGAAACTCATGCCGGAGGCTGGAGAGCTGCTCACAGCACTGCAGACAGAAACTAAGTGAGGCAGGAGCAAGAAGGTAGCTGGGGACTCTTGGGAGGCCAGACCTTTCCTGGGAAGAAGCAATGTTTCTTCTTCCTTTAGTTATTTCAAGCTGCCAGGGTAGGTGCCCCTCCCTTGTTTCCTGGCACACAAGTCAACAGCAAACACCTGAAAGCTCTACCCTGAATGTCCCCAACCAGAACAAATAGATACAATCTTCCCTAAGCATCCCCTTTCCAGCCAAGCCCTCTCTCTCAATAAGACAGTTCAAATACATAAGGCTTTTGGGAGACGCTCAAGATCTAAACTGTAGCAGGCACCTACCACTGATTTCATTTAATACCCGTGACACCTCCATTAGGAAATGGTAAGGAAACTGAGGCTCAGAGTGATTAAGTCTCCAAAATACATGACCAGTCTTTGCTGGGAATCAGGATGCAGAATCAGGCTCCACCATACCTCAGTGACAAGGACACACAATTCTCAAGCAGACACGACCCGGGTTGATAACAACAGACTACAAAGTGACCCAGGTTCTGCTTGATTTCAGGACTCATCTTTATTTCATTTAAATTACTTTGGTATTGTTAGACTCACACACACACACACACACACACACACACACACACACACACACACCAGGCATATTAGTTTTTACAGATACCTTATTAGATCCTAGTTTTCACTGAGTTATTTGGACGTGTCAAACTTCCTGAACCGGCACTGGAGAAAAGCATCACTCTGTAGAAACATCTTCATAGAACTTGATGCCTCTTTCCCCTGCTGAGCTATATTTACCAAGAAGCACTTCCGTGCGTGTCATGACTCTGCCAAAATGTCAGCCCTGTTCTCTGCATCCCAAGGTTCACAGAAATAGGAAAGTTTCCAAGAAGGAAAGTACCAGAACAGCTGGGGATAGGATGGCTTGCTTGTTCAGAGAGAGGCCAGCTGACAATATTAAAATTGCTTATTGCAAATCCATCAGCTTCCAGAATTTGAAGAAAAC
The DNA here is from genome assembly GCA_004027205.1 of Ctenodactylus gundi. NCBI lineage: Eukaryota > Metazoa > Chordata > Mammalia > Rodentia > Ctenodactylidae > Ctenodactylus > Ctenodactylus gundi. The sequence goes on from PVKB01000578.1 coordinate 597,534, forward strand.
ATCCAATAGTTAGAAATATAACTGTTGGCACAAATGAAGCAAGGTTTTCCTTGGTTGAAATAAGAATTTTGTAGTTGCCTATAAATATTTATCTTTTTCATTTAGTGTAAAAATTAATCTATAATTGTACGTGTATGTAGCACACAATGTTTTGATTTATGAATACATTATAGAAAGAATCAATAAATTCAATTAACATTCTCATCCCCCAAATGATAAATTAGTTAGAATGTTAAAAATCACTTTTGACAGTTTTGAAATATTTCACTGGCAGTTTTATAGATCACTACAGCTATTCCTGGAGTCTAACAAAAACTTTGCACACATTTAACTAAGCATCTTCCCTTTCCCACCCATCATTACTTCAGCCTTACTATTCTGCTTCTCTGAATCCTGTTTTAGATTCTGTATGTGTGAGATTATGTAATACTTATTTGCCTGACTTCTTTTGCTTAGCATAATGTCCTCTAGATCTATCCATGTTGTCATGAATGACTAAATTTCCTTCTTTTTGAGGCTGTATGGCATTCCATTGTGTATATAATATAACCACACTTCCTTTGTCTATTCATCCACTGATAAACATTTAAGGTATTTGTATATCTTGGCTATTTTAAATAATGCTGTATGGTATTTTGAACATAGTATTTTTTGAAAAGCTCTATTTCTTAATATTTGATCTCTTCATAATATTTGCTTTATGAGGAAAAAAATTTACAGCACTTATTATGTTCCAAGAATGACTTACAAAGTACTTTCTGCATATTATTTCATTTTGTCCTCACACAGTTGTCCACTGTGTACCATTATTTACTTATCCACTGGACAGACAAAGGCACAGAGGCTCATCATGGCGGGACAATGGCCCAGAGTCTAATAGGGAATGCCTGAGCTGGCATCAAGTGCAGAGTTTGAAGCCAGAGCTCAGATACCTAATAACTGCATCATTCCGCCTCTTTCCAGTATCTGTGCAACCTTGGAACAGTTGCTCTCACTCTTGGGCTCACAGAGTCTCTGACGATGCTGTACTAGGGTGGGAAGCTGGGAATCTGGTGCTTGGATCTGGCTTAAAAGTTCTGATTTAACTGATAAGAATGAGCCCAGTCACCAATGCGGGACGGAAGATCCCAAGAGCTCTAATAGATGAACAGTACTCAAGCTTCCAAGTGTGCTCACGCCTACATCCTACGTCCAGAAATTATACTTTGTTTCTTAGTGTGACCAGATCTGGGGATTTTTGAAAAGACCTTTCTCTGCTTCACTGGATCAGGACCTTTGTGATTTTTCAAATATTAAAGTATATATCAATATCATGCGATGAATTTGTTCAAGGACAGGTTTTTAAGGTAACACTAGAGATTCTGACTTAGTAGGTCTAGGTGGGCTTAAAACTTTGCATTTTTAATAAACCCACCAGTAATGCTGTTGCTATCATTACAGAGAGAAGAGAAGGCCCTGGTTCCTTCTGCAGTGAACAGAGGTGATGACTAAGTTCAGGGTTCTGGGAATGTGGGAAGATCCAGACACTTGACTGTGAACTTTATTGTGAGTATTCCAGCGGTGACAGACCACAGAGGTCACACAGCCACTGTAGAATTTGGGCCTGACAGCTCAATGTCAAAGCTCAAGCAATTGCACCTTAGAAATCAGCCACAAGCTTAGGGGCTGAGCCAAAATTTCAGAACACATTAGAATTAGGCAAAATGACTATAGCCTTCTCCCACCATCCACTTGATGCATTATCCTTTCTGACAGATGCATCCTTTAGAATTATGTTCAATTGCTTAAGTGTTGTAATTATTCATCTACTTTGGTGATAGCAAAGACTGATATTTCCCCATAGATCTTTTTTATTTGTCCACTGAATTCTGCTTTTTCCAGATTTTTAGTCTTTTAGTGGGTAAGAAAAATTATTTCCAGTAACTCCTGGTTCCCACTGAAGTAGGTGATTAAATTAAGTGAATTTATTGGCATGATGTTATACTTGTTGAGGCTGAGCAGAATTGCAGTTCATTTTCCAGTTGGAAACTTCCTGATTGTCAGCATTTAAGCAGGAGCTCAGGCCTTTCCCCTCATTAGGATGCATTCTTTACTTCTACTGATAACTTCAAAATGATCATATGAATATTTTTTCATTATTTCAATAAGGTGAAACAGGGTAGGAGAAAATCTTTATTGTCACATTATTGCTTTTGCAATGGAATTTTCAGCAAATAGCCTCTGCCTGATATTTATTCTTGTTTTTCCTGAAATTAAGGTGGGAAATAAATCTGCCTTCTTTGACATCTACAGGTAAGGTTCTGAAACTCACCGGAATTATTTAGAAGCAATGTAGAAGCATCGGGTTTCTTTTAAAGCCAACAAAAGAATTTGGCTGATCACCTAAACATTGATAAATTCTTCCCTCTGTGGCTCTCAGCGAGAACTGCCTTCCTTCCCCGGGGAGGAGGGTGAGTCCTCCGTTCTTACTTGCTGGATTCAAATATCTGCCACAAGGACAGGTTTTTACCATGAGGATGAATGAATTGGAAGATGGTGTCTCACCCATCATCCCTCCAGTGCTCGCTCTCTCTCGCTCTCTCGCTCTCTGTCTCTCTGTCTCCCCCTCCCAAATACTGATCAAGACACTGACTAGGGACCCGGTGGATGTAAGAGATGAGCCAGATACGTTAAGGAGCCCGACCTTCTCTGGGGAGGAGCTGAGAAGCCTGTTGTAGGCGCTGGAAGAAAAGAAGTCATTGTTGCTTTCCTTCTCTAGAAGTAATTTGGATCCTTTGAGAATAAGAATGCGCAAAGTTTTAGAAACTAACAAAGACCAAGGGATGTTTCTACTGCTCCTTCATTCTCTGTGCAAAATGGCATCAGGCGACTTTGCGGTGCTCCCGCTGCGTTCTTTTCTCCATGGAGCTGGGGTTGTTTCTCATTCTTTCAGCTGTCGGCAGCTCTGGGCTCAGGTTGGTAATGGGAGGGAGCAGCTGCCGGAACCGGGGAGGCTTGCTATCCACACACAGCGTAATTCTGAGGCAGAGGTGGCTCCATTACACATTTTGCCAGAGCCGTATGTCCCGCTCTTACATTATTAAAAAGATTTTCTTCTGGGAAAGATGCCAAATATTTTTGTGTGGCTTTCCAAATAAATGACACCCAAAGGTGCTAAACTATTCGTTTCCCACAGGAGATTTTTTGAAATGTTGGAGGGGGGTTGCTGGTGGGCATACCTCAGTGGTTAGAGGCCTGCCTCACATGCACCAGGCCCTGAGTTCCATTTCCCAGCAGCACATAAAAATTAGCCAGCGTGGCAGTGCACGCATGTAACTCCAGCTCTGGGAAGGCTGAAACAGGCAGATTGCCAAGCGTTTGAGGCTAGCCTGGGCTACATAGTGAGTTCAGGACCATTCTGGATGACAAGCAAGACCCTGTTTCAATCAGCGAAAGTTAGGAAGGGAGGTTAGCCTCATCTGGGGGCCGTAGGCGGTCTGAACTAAGGCCAGCGTGGCTCCCGTACTCAATGTGGGTCACACTCCAACCTCTGTTTTTGTGTGCGGTAAATCCACGTTCAGCTTATCTCAGAAAAAAGTTAACCTTCATTTTCAATGACATATTTTTCATTGTATATGTAATTGGTCGGTCTTTTCTAAAGTCTCCTGTTGGTGATAGCATAGTATTGGCAAGGCTTTAGAAGAATTCAAATAAATATACTTGAGGCATGGAAATTCAAGCTCACAATTCAATCATTAAACATCTTTCAAGTGGAGCTAGGTATTCATTATAGTAAACAAAATGTCTAAGAACCAAGGGGGTAGGGTGGGGAGGGATGAAGGGGTGGGTAGAGGGAGGGACAAAAGGAGAGCAGGAAAGCCCTTGTCACCTTGACAAGATGCGTATGTGCACAAAATGCTCAACTTCATTATAAACCTAAAATTTTGCACTTATACATATCAATGAAATGGCAAAAAAGAAAAAAATGTCTAAGAAATGTTTAAGCAGTAAGGTTTAATGTGGAACAATAAAAAATTTACTTTTTGTAACAGATATTTTTTGAAAATATGCTTACACAGCTCATACAAGTAACTGTTTAACTGTTTAAATGGCACATCTATTCAATATAGTTTTTCATGAGAAGCCTTTGATAAAATCTCCCAAAAAATCAAAGTTTACAGTTTATATGAATAGCACAAGTTATTCCCAAGCCATTCATTGTGCATTAGTTGAGGTGTGAGGAAATTTGTGAATTTAAGAAGCATGATTTTTTGCTGTTTGTCTTAGGAAGCAGGGTGCTTTGATAAATGAAAAAGCTTATTAGTTCTTTATTTTGCTGTCATTGTAGAAAGGATTTTGCTTCAAGATTGCAGTGTGCATGCAGCCTCTTCTGGCTGTGCTGTATGTGTCTTAAGGCATTATTTTCTTGTAGGTACAAAGTAAGTTTTCCCTCCACACCCTATACATTCTTTTATAAATTTAAATAAATTTCTTCATAATTAATTGGCACTATGTTTCCACCAAGAGCTATGTGTTCAAAAGATCTCAGAGTTACTTCTTTATCTGATCACCCAGGCAAAACATATCGATAGATTTTGACATGTGTGTAAAAACACAGAGAGGCTGGGATGGTGTGGGTATCCAGGAATGCAACCTATTTTAAATTTCTAAATTCTGTTACTTAATTGTCCCAGAAATATCATATACAAATACTCTTGTCTAAGACCATTTTCATTTGACTTTCATCAAAAAAGCATTATGTAGGACTAGAATATGGGAAAGGTCAGAGTTTATCTCACGTCTTAGCAATTATCAAACTTTCAGGCAGTCTCTTGATTTGTTCACTAATAACTAGGCATGTTGATGTTTTGTACTAAACGTCAGGAAGGAAATCAAGAGTTTAGGTAATATACATGATGAGCTAGCTGCTAGAAAGGTGTGCAGAAAGATCGTTAATCTCTGGTGGTGAATGTGCTTGTATTGGAGAGAAGCAGACAGACATTCTGATTTTTAACTTTTCATCAGACATAATTCGAGTCAAAGAACTTTCCTTAAGTGTATAAGTCCTATTCATTTTACTTGAAAATTTTCAGATGTGTATAAAGCCACTGTAGCTTTTCCAAATATAAGTAACTTTTCCTGACACATTAAAAAGTGTGAGGCATGTGGCAGGAGCGAATTTTCTTCAGTCAAATGAATTACTTTCCACAGAGCTGCAGCCACGTAGGTCTCCCTGCTGCCATCTTATACAGCAGTTCTGTTGACATTTTCCACCACGATATATTTTTTTTTTGCTAAAATGTCAGGAGTTTAACTCAGTCTCCAACTATAACTCATATTACATTATTAAAGAAGGTATAAATTCAGCTAAAAATATTCTCAAAATGTTCCAATCTAGCAAATTTCATTTAAAGAATTTTCTCAATAGATTTAACTGCAAAAAAAGCAACACTAAAATATAAGTGATAAATTATCGCAGTATACTTTTTTGGATGTGCAATAAGTGCTAACATAATGGGAAGGTTTGTTAAAGCTATTCTTTTTATGTGTTGCTAATTATTTTCTTTCCCTTCGAATTTTCTTTAAAGGTTTGAGCTTTTGCACCATAATCTGATTATTTTCAAGCCTAACATGTTATTTTATAACAGTAAACATTTGTATTCATCAAGCCTAAATAAAACACTGGGTACCATATTTATCGTTTGGATGTTTTGTGTCACGAATTGATACAGAAATCATGCACTAAAACTTTGTGTGTATGTAGTTTTCTTTATTATTAAAAACTAAAACAGGTTTATCAAGACAGCCAACTCCATTTAAGTGGCCAACATCTGGACAGAAAAGTGAATTTTCTCCACCTCTCTGCCAGTTAGAAAAGCAGCATTAGGACAGGCCACGGTGACTCTATCTGACCCCAGCCCTTCTGTGGACCCAGCAAGATGACGTACCGAGCACAAATGCTGGACAGCATGTTTTAAGTCTTCAAGGTTTTGTGTCACAGAAGAAAGTAGAATGGACCTGCAGTGCCTGCAAGAAATTCAGAACGTGGCTGCTGGGGCATGGCCTTGGGCTGGGTGTTCAGTGTCTCTGCACTTCTCATTTTACATATCAACTTGTGAGATTTAATGTAAAAAGTAAATAAAATGAGATTTTAGTATAACTTTTTAAAAATGCCTCTAAATATTTCCTCAAATGCTGAATAAAATATTTTAACTGTTTCCTTTAGTATATAGGCAAAATCAGAGCTTATTTTGGAAACACAAAATTTAAAAAATTGGCTTTATGTGTCAGTGTAAGAATTAAGAGACACAGCCAAGGTGCTAAGTTGGGTGGAGGAGTTAAGACCAGAGCCTCCACAGCCGCCCCAAATCCAAGATTTCTGGAAGGAATTAGTGAATCAGAGGGATACACACACACACACACACACACACACACACACACACACACACACTGCCTGAAACAGGAAGACAACTAAGATACATACATTAGCTTAGGATACTATAGATAAAAGGAAAATTTTGCCTGAAGAATTCCAAATCACAAGCCTATTCTTAGGAAGGCGTAGCACCCAAATTCATAAAAATCAGCATGAATTAAAAAATCCTGTGATAAAAATGGTTTACAATCCCAGCCTTGACAGAAGTAAACAAACCTTCCCTAGAGAAATTTAGTTTAAACTGAGGCTTCAAAGTCCTACAGATATAACTAAGTACTCAAGGGGGCGCAGGATATCTCCCTTTAGCAAGAATCAGCCAAAACAAACAAAAATGAGAAACTCCATGAAATCTGACTCCGAAACACTAAAAATATTCAAACTATGAGATACAGCACACAGGATCGTTACATACTATATTTATTATAAATTAAAGAAAAAAGACAAAAGAACAAAACAGAAGGGAGATGATAGTGGAATAAAACACCCAAAACACTGAGAGGGAGCAAGCGTCACCTGGAATCTGTGTCGGAAACCTGGCTTCAAATGTGAAGGTAATAGAAAGAATTCTAGAAGGACACAAGCCGGAACCTTCAGATTCCATAGAGTCATCTATATATATAGAAGGCTACACCGTGTGTTAGAGTTCACATTGTTTTCCAGCACTCACCATATAAAAGTAAAAAAAAAAAAAAAAGTCCTAAATACCCAGACTGCAAAAAAATCATGCGGAAGTATGTAAATAACTATAGGGAAATTAATTTGAAGCTGATGAAATGGTCCAAGATCTGAATTAGATCCAAATTTCCGAAGCTAGCACAGGAAGAAACAGTAAACCCAATTGCTGTGATTCTGCTAGTCGGAAGCCATTGAGAAAAACAAAATTGTTTTAATATTGAGAATTATTTGAATAGGTTTTGGAAAAACGAAAGATCACCGGAAATCCCTGCGGTAACGCAGAGCTGGAAGCTGCAGGCGGATGTGATAACCCAGGAGTTGAGGAAGAAATGTGGACTGTGCGGCTCAGAATCTAGCAGCTTAGGAGAGGCGCAGAGCTGAGCCCACGTGGGTGCCGGCATGTGGGAGCTCGGAAGAAGGACCCCTGCAAACCTGGGGCTCTCGGATCACTGAGGAAAGGGACAATCCGGGCTCGGGTGGCACAGTGAAGCTCCTTCCGGGACTGTGGGGAACGCTGGAACGGGAGCCCAACGCCCCCTCCGCAGTGGAGAAGCTGGGACCGGCAGGGAGCAGGGAAGCAGCAAACCCAGCGGCCTTCACTTCCTCTGCCCCATCCGCCCTTCTGGTTAGCAGAGGCAGGAAAAAAGCTATCAAACGGTTTGGGGAGAGACAGGTAATTCAGGCTGTGAGAAAAAATGGGCCAAAGGCGATTAAATTAGGAATTAATTTTCTTGTCGTACTGCACATGTGACTTAGTAGAATGTTGTAAATTTCAAAATAGAACAGATGTCGTGTGTTCTCAACACAAAGAACGATACTTTTGATAAATATGCTTTTCTCCCTTGGTCAGTACAAACGGTGCACGTATAAAAACACTTAATTTTACCGCAAAGAGTGTACAATTATTATGTCTTAATTCAAAACAAAAATCAGATTTGTAACAAAATGTTGTATGGAGAGCGCCTGTTTCAGGATCACACCGCAAAATAGAGAACAGTTCTTTGGGAGGCAAGAAAAAGTAATTTAGTAGCCTTGATTTATTGTACCAAAAACAAACTTAAGATGTTAAAAAGAGAAAAAAATTAAATTGGATATGCAAAATTAATAAAGATAATTGTGAAACTTGGTGAAATTTCATTCATTCATTCATTCATTCATTCATTCATTTTGAGACAGGATCTCACTCTGCAGTCCAGGTTGGTTATGAACTCACTATGCATTCCACCCAGCCCTTGAACTCACAACAACTTACCTGCCTCAGCCTCTCGTGTGCTGGGATTTCAGGTGTGTGTCACCACACCTGGTTTATATGGTGCTGGGAAATCGAGCTCAGTGCCTTGCACTTGACTCTAACCACGATACTATTCCTCCAGCCCCAAAGCTTGGTGATATCTAAAATAAAGTATTTATAGACTAAATTAAGCCAAATGTAGTTATTCTTCAAGAAGACTAAAATATTGACCATTTAATAGGAAAATTAAAAAGGTATATATAAAAAACTCAGGAACAGGACAAGAAGGACGTGACCACAGATGCTGTGAAAATCAGACAGTTATGAGTAACTATGAAAAAAACTTTATAGGATCAAATTACTAAAATCATAAAGTAATATACTCTAAGAAAAATAGAAAGCTAAGTTGTCTTTAGTCACCAAGGAAATTAAACTGATAGTTTTTTCCACAAATCAAACATAAGGCTTAGGTAGTTTTATGAGACAGTTCTACAAACTCAGGCACAAGATTATTTAAATTTTACCTCTGTGAAGGAACATTAAAAAGGAAAATAAGGAAAAATTCATTTCCAGTGTTATGAATATTATTAATAACAACTCACAAGAAACAGAAATGGTAGAGGCGAATCCAAACAACACAAATACTCACACGCACACACACACACACACACGCACACACACACGCAATACATTCAAAAGTAAATATGAACAGTATTCTCTTTAAAGTAAAAAAAGCTATCACCTTTAGTATTCAGTATTGTACTGGAAGTATTAATGTGATAAGGAAAAAGTGTTTTATGAAAAAGAAATTCAAAAATGAAATGACCATCTATGTAGAAAAGAGGAAGACATACAAAAATTATACAGACGAAGAAGTTCAAATGGCCTGCAACTACATGAAAAGATGTGCAACATCATTAGCCATTAGAGAAGCACAAATCAAAACAACACTAGGAGGAAAAATGTGCATATCAAGAACTCGAGCAGCAATTGCTGCCGGTGAGGTTGCAGGGGAATAAGGAGCTCCTTTGCGTTGCTGGTGGGACTGCAAACCGCTACAACACTGTGAGGGGCAGTACAGAGATTCCTCAAAAGGCTGGACTTAAATAATCCATTCGCTACAGCCAGACCTCTTCTGGGTATCTTTATAAAAGAGTTAAAAGCAGAATATAACAAACATACAGGTATACCTGTGTTTGTAGCAGCACAACTAATAATAGCTGAATTATGAAAGATGCCAAAATATCCACCAACAGGCCAATGGACACAAAACTTGTGGTATATGTGCCCAATGGCGGACTCCTCATCCCCAAAGGCAGATAGGTTTGAGGTTTTTTATAGGTAACTGGTCACGACTTGAGACCATCATGCTCAGTGAAGTGAGTCAAACTCAGAAGGCTAAATATCACATGGCTTCTCAAATACAAGAAACCCAGAATCCAGGCATTTTGTAGAACAAAATGGGTGTGATAGTGGGAGTGAGGGGGGCAAGAGAGAGGATGGGTAAGGGCTGCAATGGGGGAGGGGAAGGGGTACAACACTGCCTGATATGTGTGTGCACAAAATACTCAAGCTCAATGTGACCATTATGTATTGCATATATATATATATACTAATAAAAATGGGGGAAATTACAGAAATAATTATAGGAATTTGTTAGGGTGGTAAGATATCAGGTTACTACACGAAAATTAGTTGCATTTCTGTACACACGTTACAAATAGAAAATTTAAATGTTTTTAAATGTTTTATTTATAAAATCAGTGAAACAGAAAATAAGAAAATAATTTATACACATAAGGCCCAAATTCAGAGCTGGTGGGATATTAATAAATGATAAATACTGATTATATAGGTAAATTAATAAATGGTTCTAGCAGTTATTTACTATAAGAAAAAAATTTTAAAACTGATCCTTAATACAAACCTTACACACAATCAATTTCTGATACATTTCTGATACACCAACATCTCAGATCGGAAGCTCATAACTAGAATATACAGGGAGCTGAAGAAAAGTAAGCCTACCAAAATAAAGGATCCTACTGAAAAGTGGGCAAATGAAATGAAGAGGCAGTTCACTCATGAAGACATTCAAATGGCCAATAGATATGTGAATAGATTTATTTTATTTTATTTTATTTTATTTTATTTTATTTTATTTGGGATAGAGTCTCACTCTGAAGTCAATACTGGTCCTGAACTCACTATGGAGCCTAGGCTGGCCTCAAGCTGAGGGCAAACCTGCCTCAGTCTCCTAAATGCTGGGATTATACGAGTGCATCATCTCACCTAGTTTATGTGGTTGCTGGGGAATCAAACCCAGGACCTTGTGCTTGTTAGGTGAACATTCTAACCACGAGGCTACGTGTACATGGTAGTACCCACAGAAAAATTAAAATATGGCAAAACCTAAATGCTCGTATATTGGGTTGAAAAGGAAATTACAAAAAAGTAAAAGACGTAAAGGATCTAAAAGAAGGCAAGAATTATTTTAAATCTTCCGCTTTCGGCCTCAATTCCCCGTCTCTGGTGATAATGTTTCTTCCTCATGAAGTAAGAACTCGTCTTTCCTATGACGTCTTACGTCCTGGTTTCGTTACCAGGTATAAATCTGGGTGCTTGCAACAAAGGAGCCAAGTAATCGAGAGACAAGCTGACAAGGTGAGGAAAGCGACCTTACTTGAAAAGCCAGCCAGCTTATCAGTAAGAAGGAGGGTTTTGGTCCACAGCCCACCTTGCCATGTTGATTTCGGGGTGGTTAACAAGTGGACATTCTCATAGAAGTTGAGGTTCCTGGCCAAATGACTCACAGCTGACCCTATTCACCTGAAAACCTTTTTCCCTATATCCTTGCCAACATTTATTGTTGTGTTCTTGATGGCAACCAGGATTTTGCCAGATTTAGCTTTTTTGACAAAAGTGAGATGGAATCTCAGAGTTGTAATGATTTGCATTCTCCTAAAAGCTAATACGCTAAACACTTTATGCACTTAAGGGCCATTCGTATTTCTTTTAAAGAAGTATATGTGCAGGGGTGGAGAAATAGCTCAGCGGTTGAAGTGCTCGCCCAGCAAGCTCAAGGCCAAGTTCTAATCCCTACTGTCACATAAGCCTGGCATGATGGTGCGCTCTTTCGTCCCAGCATTCATGAAGCTGAGGCAGGAGGATTGCCATGAGATTGAGTCCAGTCTGAGCTATACAGTGAGTTCAGGACCACCCTGCACTACAGAGTGACACCCTGTCTCAAAACAAAAAGTGTTTATTATTTAGTTCAACTTTCCATTTGTTTTTGATTAGCTCATTTGCTTTGAGCTAGTTTTTTAGAGTTCTTTGTACATTCTAGATATGAGTCCTCTTTAGAAGAATAGCTAGCAAAATCTTTTTTCCATTCTTATAGGTTGTTTCTTTGCTCTGTTAATTTTTTCCTTTGCTGTGAAGAGAGATTTTTAAAATTTAATATTGTGCCATTTGCTGATTCTTGGTATCGTTTCTTGTGCCACCGCAGTCTGTTTAGAAAGCCCTCGTCTTTCAGCAGTGCCAAAGGCTCTGTTTTTGTATCTAGGGCTTTCTGGTTCGATTCAATTTTAGTATCGAACACATGTGGATTGTCTGTCTTGCTGGCACCAGGTGTTAAAGATTCTATCCTGACTGTTTTTTTCCCCATTTGTCTATCTGTACCCCATCAAATATGCTTAAATAAATACACATTTATTAAATTAAAATATGTTGAAAGCATTCATTATTTTACAAGTACATATAACTTTTTCCCATTTTATTGATACATATAAGTGCAAAATATAAAGTTTACATGGATCTTGAGCATTTTGTGCACATACATATCACGGAAAAGTTACAAGACCTTTCCCTCTCTCCTTTCGGCCCTCCCCACACCCACCCGCACCCCCAGTTCCCATTATTTTCCACATTAAGTTCCATGAGATAATTGTGATCTGGGTTTCTCATATCAGAGAAACCATTTGATATTTCACTTTCTGCTTCTGACGCACTTCACTAAGCATATAACTTTAATGAAAATAAGTAATTTTGAAAAAAGTTGTTTACCTTAGGATGGTTTTATATAAATCACTTTGTTGAAAAACCTTTATAACATCTTATAATTTGTTATTATAAAATCCATCATTATATAAATACACAAAATGGCTTAAGACTTGGATGGCCGTTTGAGGATTAGACAGTTTTGTTTTCACAGTTAACATCAAAATTACTTTAAACTCTTATTTACAGATACATGAATCAACTTACTTGTCTTCCGTCTTCAAAATAATTCTGAGTTACTGATTTAGAATGCTGTCTCTTTTGTAACTTTTGAAAGAAGAAATTTGTTACATTCTTTATTTCTGAAATATTTGTTTCAACATTTTTTTTTTTACAGGGTCAGCAATTCTGATACTCTGCTGAATACACTTGACCTGGACATATTTACAAGTTGAAAAAGAAAATCCTGTCTTTCTAAGAGAATACTTGTTCATCCTTGTTTCTGTCCCCAAACTTTCCTGCTCCTTTCTCCCCAGGTGCAATATAGGTACTCAATTGTCTGTCCCCATGATTGTGTGTAGCCAGGAGACAACGGGGAAAAGGACTTGTTCTGCTAGTTATAAAGGTGAACACATCTTCTCATAGCACTTGAGAGACCAGAAGGAGATGGATAATAAACTGACTTGCATGACATGACTTCTCAGAGTCTCCTTCATTTTCTCCATCGCTACAGAGAGGATGCTCTGGTGATTGGCTTTCTAAGGTAGAAGATGGTAAGAAAAGAGGAGACGGCATTACCTACATTCCGAGTTTTGTCTTTGCTTTGGTAAAACCAACATTTGAGTTAGGTTCTTCAGGAAGGTGAACTTTCATGTGTTTCCAAACAGAATTTAATCCATCTTCAGTAAGGAGCCAGAGTCTGGAATGAAGACGATTAGACAGCGACAGCTTCTGATTCTGATGCTGGATACAACAGTCCCCGCCTCTCCTTGATTTCCTTCCAGTGAGGAGTTGGCTTGCTGCAGGCAGGAGGGCTCTGTCCAATCAGGACAGCCCCAAGGAGTTAGAGGAGCAGCCAGATGAATATCCCAGAACACACCGAGACAAGGCTTCCCATTTTCTTGATCCACGAAACTCATTTTCCTCATTTATTGTCGTGTCTCAATTTTATTTTATTTTATTCATATTTATTGCTGTCTCATCCCTGGAAATGTTCACTTGAGTTCAACTAGCTGAAAAATTTTCATGTTTTTATACTTCCTTGCATACTTTCTCCAACTAAGGAAATGGATAATCCACTATCAAAGGAAAAAAATCAATCTTCTTTTGCTTCAGATAAATCACCTGATTGAAAGAGTCAGGCTATACAACTCCCAGCCCCTGAACCTGCCCTCGGGGTATAATACACAGGAGTGAACACATTTCATTCAAAATCGATCAGACCACCCAACTCCAACACCTGCCGCAAATTTTCCCCACACCCACTCTATAAACTCCTCATCCACAAAAATAGATGCCCTCTGTTCCTCCCCTATCAGAGACCCTTTCAGGCTTTTTCCTCCAAGAAAAGCCCATTTCACAGTCAAGGTCTTGTCTCTACCTCTTTCTTCCATTTTGCCAACATCACCACTACAGCAATTTTCCACCTCTTACTCTGTCTCAGTAAATTGTGGCTTTTGTCTTGTTTATGTCCTATCTCAACAAAGAGTGAGCACACTTGAAGAAATAAATTTTCTGAGATTAAGTATTTCTAATATTTTCCCATTAAGAGTCAGGCTGTGGGGAAAAAGGAACCCTTCTGCACTGCTAGTGGGAAAGAAAACTGGTACAACCACTATGGAAAGCAGTGTGGAAGTTTCTCACAATACTGGAAATGAATATCCCCCTCGATCCAGAGATGCCTCTTCTGGGGATTTTTCCAAAAGAATTAAAAACAACATATAAGAGAAATACACAGGTATCCATGTTCATAGCACCACAACTAACAATAGCTAAAATGTGGAAGACACCAAAATGCCCATCAACAGGCCAATAGATACCTAAATAGTGGTATTTATACACAATGGAATACTGCTCATCTATAAAGAAAGAGAGGTTAGAGGCTTTTGTAGGTAAATGGAGGCAACTGGAGACCATCATGCTCAGTGAAGTGAGTCAGGATCAGGTTGAATATTGAATTATTTCTCTAATGTGAGAAACTATATCACAATTATTTCATGGAACTAATTGAGGGGAATAATGGGAACTGGAGGAGATGAGGAAGCAATGGGAGGGTCGACAGGGAGAGGAGAAGGATTGTATTTTTTTCCATGATATGTATATGCACAAAATACTCGAGATAAATGTAAACTTTACGTGTTGCATTTATACATATAAATAAAATGGAGAAGATTGGAGATATACCTAGGAATAAATCTAACCAAGGAAGTGAAGGACCTGTACAAGAAAACCATATTACACTCAAGAAAAAGTTGAAGAAGATATGAGAAAATGGAAAGACATCCCATTTTTGGATACACAGAATTAATGTAATCAAAATGACTATACTTCCCAAATTGATATATAGATTTCATGCAATCCCAACCAAAATACCAACAACTTTTTTCACAGAACTTGAAAAAAACAGTCCTTAAATTTATATAAACCAAAGGAGACCTAGAATAGCCAAAGCAATCCCGAGTAATAAGGCAAAGGCAGGAGGCACCACAATTCCAGACATCAAGTTATATTACAAAGCAACAGTTATAGAAACTATATAGTACTGGCATAAAAACAGACAGGTGGACCAATGGAACAGAACTGAGGACGCAGAGACACACTCAAATACCCTCAGCTGCCTGATCTTCGATAAAAGAGCTAAAAAGATACATTGGAACAAAGGACAGTCTCTTCAGCATATGGTGCTGGGAAAACTGGATATCTACATGTAAAAGAATGAATTTAAACCCACGCTTGTCACTGTGCATCAGCATCAAATCGAAGTGGATCCAATACCTAGATATTAAAATCAAAACACTGAACTTTTGGGGAGACAAATTAGGCAAAAATCTAAAGGATGTAGGTAGGCAAGGACTCTCATAATATGACACCTAATGCAAAAAAAAAAAATAGCTCCAAGAATCAATAAATGGGATTATATAAAATCAAAAAGTTTCTGCACAGGAAAGTAAATCATCAACAGATTGAAGACAGAACCAACAGAATGGGAAATAATTTTCACTATCTATATCTCAGGTAGCAGGCTAATAACTAGAATATACAAGAAGAAAAATAGACCCCTCAAATTCAAAGACCTGATTAAAAAATGGGCAATAGAAATGAATAGACAATTCTCAGAAGAAGTTCAAATGACCAGTAAATACATGAAAAGATGTTTAACATCCCTAGCCATTAGGGAAATGCAAATCAAAACATCGCTAAGATACAATCTAACCCCAGAGAGAATGGTGTATATCAAGAACTCAAATAGCAATTAATGCTTAGGAGGGTGTGGGGAAAAAGAAACCCTCTTGCACTCCCAGTGGGATTTTAAACTGGTACATCCACTATGGAGCACAATGTGAAAATTCCTCAAAAGGCTGAAAATAAATGTCTCTTTTGATCCAGTGATATCTCTTCTGGGAATCTTTCTAAAAGAGTTAAAAGCATCATATGAAAGAGACACATGTATACCTATGTTCATAGCAGCACAAATAACAATAGCTAAAATGTGGAAGACACCAAAATAACCATCAACAGACCAATGGATGCATAAATTGTGGTAAATGTACACAATGGAATACTACTCATCTATAAAGACAGATAATTTTGAGGTTTTTGCAGGTAGAGGGAGGCAACGTGAGACCATCGTGCTTAGTGATTGTGAGTCAGACACAGAAGGTTAAATATCAAATGGTTTCTCCAATATGAGAAACCTGGAATACAGTCTTTTCATAGAACTAATTGAGGGGGCTGGTGGGAGTTGGGGGAAGGGAGAGGGTTTAGCTTTGTAATTTTGGCATGATATCTATGTGCACAAAATACTCAGGTTCAATGTAAACTATGTATTGCATATATATACACATTAACAAATTGGAAAAAAGAAGACAGCAGAAGTCAGATTTCATGAGTGAATAATGATTCCATTTTACGATTATATTTATTTTTATTTTTTAAAAGACAGGGTCTCACTCTGTAGTTCAGGCTGGTTCTGATCTCACTACATAGCCCAGATTGGCCTAGAAGTAACAGCAATGCTCCTGCCTCAGCCTCCCAACTGCTGAGATTACAGGCATTTGTCTTTATGCTCAGCTATATGGAACCAAGGGCCTCATGCTTCTAAGGCAAGGGCTCTAATCACTGAACTATACGTCCAGCCCTCTGCTTTAATTTTTCCAGTGAAACGCCATGATCTAAGAAAAAAAAATTCACTTATGATCCTCAGAGAAATCATGTGAACTGAACCTCTCAAAGCTCTGGAAGTCTCTATTTGCTTCTCTTTGTCAGAGAGGGCCGGGGAGAGGGGAAGAGCCACAGGGGGGCGCAGCTCCGTTTTTGTTCTCCGGGGTATAAGTCAGAGTACAGGAAAGCACAGGAAGGAAAGTAGAAAACTTGCTGACTTGCATTGCTGTTCAACCCAGGCACCCAAAGTTAAAGAGCAGAAGATGTTTTACTTTGCAGGAAAAAATTAATTTTTCTTTTGAGAGAGAAGAGCTATAATTTGAAGACATAATGCTTTGATATAAACATATGTGTTATACTCATTGTGAGAATTCTAGAGCTGCCCAGAGCAGAGCCAGTTTTTAACAGATTCACTGAAATTCTGTAGGCAAATCTACCCTGGATACAGTTATACTCAAATGAGAAGACTAAGTAAGTAATCCTACGCTGTGGCCAAGCCAGAAAATTTGTAAGGGTTGCCTGGCAATTCACATGAAAAGGGACATATATTAGACCCACACTCCAGAGCTAATTTTTTTTTAGGAGAAAGAGCTATTTCTTTCAAAAGACACATTTCTACGTCTGGAAAATGTTGTAGCCACTCCCCTGAATATTGCCAGTCCCCACCTATTTCTCAGCTAAAGAATGAGATCAGGTCCTCATCCTGACTGACCACGGTTTCCTCCATTACCATTTCACACTGGTCAGAAGTTGGCATGATTCACACAGCAGCTTAGCCTCAAAGATCTTAAACAACTTCTTGAAGTTTTCATGTATAATGTATCACTTATACATCTAAAACCACACGATTGCATTTTTTAACATTCAAAAAGCATAACTTTTCCCTTACCTACAGAAAATTAAGCCCACATTTGGGGATCTAAGGATTGGCTTTCTCCAAAACAATAAAACCTTCAGATTTAGCGTAGTAATCCCAATGGTATTTCCTCACTCCGCACTCCTGTGCTCCCTGTTACGAGGCCCAAGATGGATCTTTGCCAACAACTGAATTTACTCGCTTCAACGGCCAAGAGTTGAAGGGTCCAATAAGCGTGAGAGACAAGGGCATATCAGGAACCAAAGGAGCATCTCTGCCTCTTGCACTCTTTCTCAGGTCTTCCTCCCTTCTTCTTTCCATATATCCCATTACTTTAGAGTGAGTGCCCAAAATTAACTGCACAGTTAGAAATTTTGAGAAAAAATAGACTATGCTACATTTAACATAGGCAATTTTCATAAAGAAGCAATTTTTTTCCACATAGGAGAGGAAAACAGCCAAATCACTCCTAATCAAACAGAAGACAAAGCCCAGAGCACAGCGTTCTACAGCACAGGGCTGAGGGGAGGGTAAACCATGACGCAATGGCCTAGATATCTGCCCAGTGGACACCATAGCATGGTTTCACATATTTAGTTATAGAGAAATAGTGTTTTCCATAATAGTAATGCTTCATTATATATGCCCCGTGGATACTAAAAGTTGTCTCTGTAAGTTTGTTTTAGATTACATTGGCATTTTAATTAAGCATGTTACTACGCATGGGAAAGCCATGAAGCCTAGAGATGCCAGAGTTAATCTGTCTAAGCTGGATTTCAAATATTTGCGACAGGCTCGCTCAGCATAAGTAAAATCACATTATTTTAGAAGAGCAACTGACCACCAACACAGTATGTTATCAAGCTTATTAATCTTAAAAAATATGTGTGCTCATCTTCACCAGTCTGAAGATAGATAATGTTCTTAGGTAATTGGATGAAGAATTTTTAACTTTTCTTCAGTACCTAATTACCCTGAACATATAGAAACCTAAGAATGGATAATAAGATGAACGTAGATATGACATTTTATCTATTTT
Organism: Ctenodactylus gundi; assembly: GCA_004027205.1. Classification (NCBI taxonomy): domain Eukaryota; kingdom Metazoa; phylum Chordata; class Mammalia; order Rodentia; family Ctenodactylidae; genus Ctenodactylus; species Ctenodactylus gundi. The sequence continues at coordinate 616,129 of PVKB01000578.1, forward strand.
CTGAGAAGCAAATTGTGTTTATACCATAGTGTTCTACCACGGAGGTGATTTTTTATTCTTTTCCTGAATATGATGTAGAACATAAAATTATTCACAAAATAAACTAAGCCATCATTTATCAATCTTATCAGGCACTTAGGTAGTTAACACATTTGCAGAATGTATCCACGGGGGTGGGCGGAATCACACATCGCCTCATAACATTCAACATCATTTGTTTGCGTGTTGCCAAAGATGAAAAGAGAGTTCACTTGTACTGGAGCAAAGTCATTAAAATCTCATTCTGTCAAAGGCCAAACTTCAGAATTATACGTCTGAGAAAATAAATTTCCTTGAATGTATTTAAAATGTACTTTTTGTATAAGGGAATAAGCTTCCTGGATAATGTTAAAAACTCCCACTGTTTTGTGTGTGTGATTTTTCTCCAAATGAGGGCCCCCCTAAGGCAGAGTCCAGGCAGAGCACAGAACCAGGGACGGATGCAAAAGAGTAACATAAAGGGAAGGGAGATCCAAGTAAGAAACGCAAAAGGAGGTGAGTGGGGGGCTGTGGCCGCTTCCACTTCTGAAGCATTAGCCCACTTTGGCTAGAGAAAGTCTTTCCTTGCTGCAGCCGTGAAAGGGAAGATCTTGCCTAGCACAGGTGGTCAACATCAGCTTATGCGGCCTGTCCTCACACTGACTCAGTCGAGACTGGGGTTCTGCTCTCATGGTCTCTGACTGTGTTAGGAGAACATAAATAGAAAGGCAACCAGGGTACTGTATTAGTCAGCTTTTCGTCATTGGGACAAGAAGCTTACAACTTAGAGGTGAAAATGTTCATTTTGGCTCATGGTTTAAGAGGTCTCAGTCCGTGGCTGCCTTGCTCCAAGGTAAAAATGATGTGATGCAAGAAGGTCGCATAATTATAGCAGCGCAAAACAAAAACAGGAGAAGAGGCATGGGAAAAGGTTTCACCGGTATTAGATTTCCTGCCACGGGAACGAAATACCTGACACTTGCAGTCTAAAGGGGAGGATAATTTTGGCTCATGGTTCAGAGAGCTTGGATTCCAAGGCTGAAAACACCATGGCAGATGGCATGGTGAAAAGGCCTGACATAGAGAAGCTGCTAACATCATGGTAGCCAGAAAGCAGACAGAGAGAGAGAGAGGAAGGAGAGAGGAGCCAGGAACCAGAATGGGCCAATCCTCTGAGGAGTGTAGTGCCCACGTGGTCCAGTCACTTTCCATACACTTGAGACTTGGCGGGAGGAAATTTTAGATCTTACTTGCTCGCCTTTCCAGGCAACATTTAGCTCTCCAAAGGGACCCCCCCCCCCCCCCCCGCCGTAGCTCATCACTGTCTACGTGTTGGTAACTGTTCAATACATACCAATATAAAAAAGGCTTGATACTCAGAAGGTAGAAGTGTGAACTCTTCTTCCTTGTAATCTTAAAACCAGACCAAATTCCTGGGAAAGACCGAAGACTGTAATGGAATTAAACCTGAGTTTCATCCTTAGATCCACCACTTATGAGCTGTGTGGGCTAAAACCAACTACATTTCTCATGAAAACATAAATAGAACATAAATAAGATTTTTCAAATCTCATTTTATTTTCTCATGAAAATCACGTTTATGATAGATTAACCAGGTAACATGTGCAATAAAGGCTCTGGCACAGTGTCAGGGGTACAGGAGGCCTCACTTAGGGCAGAAAAGGGTGTAAGTCTGACATTAATCAATTCCTAACCCTATGTTTGGCTTGAATGCTTATTTAGGTTTCAGGTCTAAAATTCTGTGGAAAGAGGGGAAACAATAATAAAAATCTTTGTGTGCCTGATACATTATCCTTGAAACAGTTATATGAAATAAATTACCCTAAAATCATAAGACTACAATTGATACAAATAAACATTTACTCATTCCACTCGAATCCAGATGTTCCTTTAGGAGGCCCAAGTTCTTTCTGTATGGTCTCTTTTCCTTGACCTCACCCTCAACTCACTAAATCCTTTCAATAGGCAATAGAGCAGTGTGGTAGCTTATTGTAAGGTACATTACCCATATTTTTTAATCCCAGAGAAATTTTCAGAACTTCATACACAGAAACTCGAGCTTTACAACATTCTTGTGCCTGCCAGAAAAATGTGGTTCTTATTTTCAAGAATTAAGTTAGCTAGAGATTTGGCTAATGTAATCTGGCCTACAATAGAAACTGTCTGATAAGAAATTATCCAACTATAAAGTGGATCATCCTAGATTAGGGTCTAAGACTTCTTTAAATAGTCAGATGGATGTGGATTCAATTTCCCTTAGCTACAATGTCTTTATTGATAATATGTGAGTAATAGTAGTCTCCTCTTAACTCACTTACCCTTTGTACAGATCAAGTGACATCATAGGCCTGAAACACTTTTGAAACAACAAAGCAAATGTTAAATAGCTAGAGATATTACATTTGTTGTTTCTCTCTTTCAACTTCTAAAACATTGCCAGGACATAACCAAATGTTGCCGCTATTTGCTCAGGGCAGCTCCTATCTCAATCAGAGTAAAGATCAATCAGCTTCCCCAGTAATCATCATGATGTAATTGATTTATCAAATACGTAAATTGAACGCTGAAATTTTCCAAATGGCTTTAATTTCAGACTTCAAGCTAAAAACCAAGCTTTCTCTCTCAACCACTGAATTAGAAAGCCGTTGTATTTTATGTGTGATGACAAAAATATAGAAGTTAGAGGCTGGCACAAATAGGCTATGGCTTGTCTCTGAATCTCTTAAATAATCAAATTAGTAAAAGGATAGCATGAAAAATTTGAAACTTTCTGTGTTCTTGAAGTAAAGTTCTCTCGGGAGTGCTTGTGTTGAAATGCATGCAGATCTGATGGAGCCTTTGCTCATAGCACCTTTTCCTGCCCCAGCTTATATCTGAGATGTAATTGAGGTTGAGGCTGCCATGGGTTCTAGAAGGTCCCAGGTTGTTGTTCCCAGCTGAGAGACCAGAGGAGAAAATGTCAGTAGCCACCTTCTGGCACTAGCCATTATACAGTGTTTCACAGGCCAGGTAGAACACTGGCCAGTAGACCTGCAAGAGATTATATTTCTTTTATTTTCATCAAGGAGAAGTGATTGATTTATTGACTGATTAATAGTTTATCTTCAACTCGGTTGTCAAAGGTAGTCACTCAGACATGCTTACTGAGAGGCTTTGTATTCATTAAAGTCATTAGGATGATTTGCATCTCATGGTAGAGATCTAAACTAAGTCTACATTTCTAGAAAAGGAACATTTGAAAAGAAACTGGGAAAAGTAGAGTTTCTCCTTGGAGTTAAAAATCATTGAACTCCAGGAAGAACATAAAAAATAATTAGAAGAAAATTTATTGCAACATATGGTAAAAGTATTAAAATTTCCATTTAGGTTTTATTCCATATACATATGTAAAACATGAATCACCCTCCATATACCAGAGTTCTGGCTGAGAATGCGAAGCCCGTGCTGACCACAGTTCTGGGGTTAGCTGTCTCCAGGTGCACAGAGGTTTCCTACAGTGCCACAGGTGGACGGTGCCCTTGTGCTTTCGCTCATGTTTACAATTGATGTTCACTGAATATCTTCTATGTGTTTGTTCACATCCTGAGACACAATCCCATTTCCACCCATAGGAGAACTGTATTCCAACATTGATAATGGTCTCAGGTAGATAGATGTAGAAGTGATTTTGTTTTGACTAGTTTAACTCACTGTGTCACGAAATAGACATGCAAATTAAAAACATTCTTGTAAAGTGTGTTTGACGACAGCAGAAAATTTTTTTCTTTCCTTTTCTGAGGAATGAGATTTTTATGTAGAGTTTTTTGCTCCTAATATGCAATTTTTATCAGCCTAGAGCTACTGACAGCAAACCGATGTTGCAAGAAAATAGGCTCCACCCCCATTCAAAATGAACAGGAATACTACTCAACATACAAATTTATATCTTCTTATATTCACAATGAACTTTATTTTACTGGTTGTTATCCCATAAGAAAAGTGTTAGTATTCTTTCCTTGTATTACTTAGATATTTATAAATATTCATCTCAAACATTTAAAAATAATTCTACATTTTCAGTAATGTTTTAAAACACATAGGCTTCTCATTTGCTACTTACCCAGAATATATTCTTTATGATTAGTTTGTGAAAAAAAGTTGATGGATAAAAAATGAAGATTTATCAGCCACATTATCTTAAAACACAATTGAAGAATAGGACTGGAAAATTAATTGTGTCACTGTGAGTTTCAGTAAACAAAAGGCCACTGTCATCCAATGGTACTGTAGTCCATAGTTGGTTGGTTCCAATCAGGAACTTGTGAAGAGATGTTTGCAGCTTTGACATTCCAAGAACAAAACACCAAAATAAGCTAAAGCTAGATCAAATAAGACCTTTAAAGTGCAATTTAAAAATGTTCTAACCTAAAATTTTCAGTAATAATGTAGCACACTCTCATCAATTTATTTTCATTTATAATACTCTAGTGAAAGGTAAATGTTTGAACACTTAATGAAAAAATTACTTTGAAACACTATTCATCTTTAAGACTAGCTTATTTTATAATGTACCTAAAATATTATACTTTGTGCTCCTTGCATATAAATAAGAGAACATGCATTGAAAATGCAGACATTTTTAAACCTATTGTAGGCAGCACAGTCACAAATGTTTGGAAACTCCCAGTCTCTCTTGCACCCATAGTGATTAACTTGTTTATCACTGCTTCCAGCATGCAGCCTAAAGGAATATTAAATCTCTAGATTTCCTTATCCAGGGCTTTAAATGCTATTCACCCAGTTGGGATCTTAAGTTAGTTCCAAACTTTCTCTTCTTCTCTCGGAATCAAACATTCCAATGCTTACTTGAGAAAAATCAAATAATGGTCAGTAGGCTTCTCAAGTTAGCATGCCCAGAAAACTTCCGTTTCTTCTGCCTACAGCTCTTTTGCTCTTGTTTTACCCCTCCCTGGGTGGCCACATCCCCATTCATTCGATTCTTCTGGCCATGACTAGCCTGGACGCCTCCCGCAAGCCGCCCTCTTCCTTGCCTTTCCTCTCCTCCCATACCCGACCCACAAGCGAGTTCTTGGCTCCATTCTCCTTTGCCTGCCCACCTGCCCACTCCACCCTCTGTCTGTCTGTCCGCCTTCTACTCTGACAATAAAGTTTCTAATCTTTCTGCTGATCATCTAAGATTTCTCATTTCTAACTGATGGTGTTGAACCCACACACCACTGATGACGTGTCCACTTGGTCTTCCTCTTCCTTTGGTACCACCTCCGTCCACAAATCATTCTTTCTTTTTTCTTTTGACACAAAGGCTCACTATGTAGTCCATGCAGACCCCGCACTCACTGTGCAACCTGGGTTGAGTTGAAACTCACAATCTTCCTGCCTCACCCGTCTTAGTGCTGAGATCACAGGTGTGCCACCCTGCGTTACTCAGCCACAGATCGTTGTCCTACTGGGTGCTCCCAAATGGAGAAGAAACTTGTCTGAGAACAACGATCGCTTCTCTTTTTATTTCCACTTATTTTTTGAACATAAAACTACATAAAAGAACATTTGTAAATTTGTATATTTAACTGCATAGCCCGCTCATTAGAAATTTATTTAATATTTACTTTCTGAGGCAAATTCTCTCTATATACTTCAGGCTGGTCCTGAACTCACTGTGTAACCCACAAAGCAATCCTTCTGCCTCAGTTTCCCAAGTGCTGGGACTAGAGACATACATTACCATGCCAGGCTTATGTGTGGTGGGGGATTGAACTCAGGGCCTTGCGCTTGCTAGGCAAGTGCTTTAGCCACTATAAAAGAATACAGTTATTCAAATTTAAAATGTTGAATCTTATGCCCATAAGAATGGTTATTAAGAAGAAAATGTTTTAAATGTCTCATTGAGGATGCATAGAAATTTAACCCTTTCACATTTTCATTATTGATGAAAATATTAAAAAGTACAGCCTATTTGCAAGATACTGTGCATGAGTATGTGGTGATTTCTCAGAAAAGTCAGTGTAGATTTACCATATGACCTAAAGATTTCACTTCTAGGTATATACCCAGAATAATTAAAAGCAAGGACTCAAAGGATAAACAACCTTCATAACAACATTTTTCATAATAGTGAAAATGTGGAAACAACTATTCACTGATGGATGAGCTGATAAACCAAATGTGGTATGCATGTCTGTATGTATATATTCTATTATTTCAAGTTGTCAAATTCTGGGGGCTGAAGGCATTGCTCAGTGATAAGAGCTCTTGCCTCAAAAGATTCATACCTGGGTTCAACCCCCAGTACCACATAGTAGCTAAGAGTGGTTTTGCACACATCCGCAAGCCAGCACTTGGAAGGCTAAATCAGAAGAACTGTCATGAGTTCTAGGTCAACCTGGCCTACACAGTGAGCTAGCTCACAAAAAGCCTGGGCTGCAGAGCAAGGTCCTGTCTCAAAAAAGAAAGAAAGAAAGAAAGAAAGAAAGAAAGAAAGAAAGAAAGAAGAAAAAAGAGTGAAATTCTGATACATGCAACAGCACAGGAATGAACCTCGATAACGTTATTGTAAGTCAGAAAAGCCAGATCGCAAAGGATTTCATGTGCATGAGATACCAAGTGTTATCAAATTTATACAAAAACTAAGTGAGTAGTTGCCAGGACTGGAATAAATAGGAAATGGAAAGTATGATTTAAAGGGTTCAGAGTTTCTGCATGGGTAAGGAAAAAGTTTTGAATAGATAGTGCTAACCACTGTACACATTGTGAATGTCCTTAATGCTACAGAACTGTATGCACAAAAATACTTTAAGGTGGTAAATTTTATGCTATGTATAATTTACTAGAATTATTTTAAAAATATGAACCTGTTTTTTATATCAGCAACAATCTTATTTATTCACTATGGAGCCAGCAATTTTACTCTTCAGGTATTATTTTAACACAGCACTGTGATACTGTGACTGTCGATGTGAGAAGCCCAGTGCTTACTCAGTGACTAACAGGTGAGTAGCATATACAGCATGGACACACTGGAAAAAGAGGATGGTTTAGGTCCCTAGCAGGTTGGTGCTAGATTTTATCATGATGCTCAAATAGTGCACAATTTGAAATGTATGAATTGTTCATTCCTGGAGTTCTTTATTGAATACAATATTTTATGTCCACATCGGGACATAGGTAACTGAAACTACAAAAAGTAAAGCCCACAGAAGGGAGACACCACTGTCTACTTCATATTTGTAGTTAGGTTTAACTGATTTCTTCTTTTCAGTATTTAATCTCATAACTTTACAATAATATTGTTATCATATATATATATATATATATATATATATATATATATATAATGTTAATTTAAAGGTACAACATTCATTTGAATGTAATATACTACCCTGAATATTCACACTAATTGGGCAATGTTAATGTGGACTCAGGATTGGTGGGTGAGCACATACGTGCTTGCCTCAGTCTGAATTACTTCATCTACATTGTTAATTACACAGCTGTCCAAGCTGAAACCTTTTCTATGTCTTAATAGTTTGTTTAATATGAGTACATTTAAAAGAAACACAAATTATAAAGCAGGGGTTTATACCAATAAAAAGATAAATTAGGGTGTAATTCATCATTTTACTTGAAAATTGGTGAAATTCTATGAAACTGCATATTCTCTTCTTTGTGTGCAAAATAGAACTATATGCTAAATCTTAGGCAGCTATCACACCTCTTCTCATATCCTGAGGTAAGAGACACTTTTGTGTACGTACCTCTACCTTGGAGCTTTAGGAGTGGTGAATAGTTCAAGAGCGGAGATAAGAAGGCAGGAACTCTTCATACTCAGAAAAGACCAGAGAGAAGAAAAGCGAGAAAGCTTTAAGGAGAAAGTTTTTCAGAAAAACAGAAGCAGTAAAAAGAATGAATAATTTGAATGAGTGCCGAAGAAATTTGGGCAAGTTGGATACAAAGAGACTAGAAAAAAGTTTTTATTGTAATGTGCTCTTAAGCCCTTCTCTCCTTCATAATATATTTTAATAAATATATTTATTGAGTACTTACGTACAGGTTAAACCAAAGGGGTAAAGAAAAATAGGTGTTAACTCTCCCATTATATATCCCTTAAAATATCATAAAATACATGCTTAAAATTAAAACTTCATTATAATACTGGTCTTATATTTAATAATATTTAAAATTAAAATGATACATGATAACAATATATAGAAGTGGATGAGTTAAATCAATAAATGATTAGGTTCTTAACCTATTCCATGGAAGGTTAAAAATAATCCATCCTACACGTGAAGATACAAACTTAGCCTCAATACATGTTTCAACATTTTAGTGGAAAACACTTAAAAATAGAAATAGAAGACAAGCCCAGTAGCAAAGGCCTGTAATCCCAACACTATGAGAGGCTGAGGCAGGAGGATTCCAAGCTCAAGCCCAGCCTGGGAAATTTAGTGATTTAGCAAGACCTTAGCTCAAAATCAAAAATCAAAAATGAGCTGGGGATATAGCTCAATGTAAAGGCACTTGGTTCAACCCCAGTACCATAAAACAGAGGAGGGGGAAGGGGAAGAAAGAGAGAGAGAAAGAGAGAGAGGGAGAGAAAAAGAATATAACTTCAAAATTATCAGAGACAAGGAAAATAGAAAAACTCTACCACTAAAATACAAACACAACTTAACCCAACAAAACACAAGAAAGAAAAAGAAATAAATGGAAGTTAGCATTGTCACTGGACAGGATCTGAGGATGTCTCCTACAGAGGACAGAAGGACTCACTTCGGCCCAGGGAAGGTTTGTGACTTACCATCACAGAAAAGAATTTCAAGATGCATCAGTGGGAGGTGTAAGCTGCTTTCCTAGTCAGGTCTCAACAGTAAGAGAGAATGGGAGGGGACTTTGGCTTGAGGAGATGAAGAGGATACAGCTCTGAGGGAGAAGATGAGACGGGTCAGGTCACAAAGGGACCAGACCTCCTACTGTGGACCAGCCAAGGTAGGCTAGGGTCTGCTTGATCCTTATCTCAGCTCTGCTTTTGCAGAGTGACTCCGTATCCATGAAATAGTTTACCCAGAGACAGAGGAAGCCAGGGTTCCTGAGGATGTTAAGACACTAAAACATGTCCGGGGCTTCCTGTTCCATACATCGGTCTTTAATGTATTTCTTAGATGTTTAAGTCATGGTTGTTTGAAGTTTTCTGTGACCTGAGGACAAATTAAATCTTCATGCATCATCACCTTAGTTATTTTTTGTGGTATAACAGAATATCAAACATCCACAAGTTAGGGGAAGAAAGATTTATTTTAGCTCACAGTATCAGATTTTCCCCCCACATTTTATTGATATGTCTACGTGCAAAATTCAAGGTTTACAATGAGGTTGGGCATTTTGTGCACATTTGTATCAGAAAGTCTCAGTTCATTCATAAGTGGTCAGCAATGGTGGAAGCACTTGGTGGCAGCCTAGCTGGAGGAAGCTGTTCACCGCATGGCAGACAGGAAGCCAAGCCAGTAAGGAAGGGTGGAGCTGGCATGTATCCTTCCAGGTCACGTCGCAGTGAGCTGTCCCTTGCAAATAGGCCCCTCTTTAACAGCACATGGGCCCATAGCTATTCCACGGATCCGGGGCCATTCCTGATTCAGAACACAACAACCTTCCATTCTTTCCTGTTTCCCTGATGGCAGTTGAGGACCTTTTACATGAGGAGAGAGAAAGGGTAAGAGTGGAAAGTTCCCATGACATGCATAACTGTTGGCTTTTCAGGCAACTGGAAGCAACTTTGTGGCTTTCGAAGGTTCAAGTCTTTAAGTTTGCTGAAACAATCTGAGAATAGACAAACAGGATAAAGAACATACATGTTTATTTAAGGTACACATGAGCGCTGGAGCCACATAAAATATGAAACTCCAGCTTAAATACCTTCTTTATAGGAAAAAAGAAAAAATGGTGGTTAAAACAAAAGGAGTGTAAGGCAATTTTAATGGGGAATTAAATAATTTCTAGAGAAGTAAATGGGCCAAAAGAACAGAGAATGGAGGCTGGAAGCACATCTCAGTGGCTAAGAGCCTGTCAAGCACAGGACCTTTGGTTCTAATCCCCAGGATCACATAGACTAGGCATGGTGGCATTGACACACCTATAGAAAATAAACGAATTGAAAAAAAAATAAAAGACTGGCACCACTGGGCCTGGTTTTATTTTTTCTAAAAAGATAAAATTTACTCTGGGGGTTACTCCTTCCTTATTAATGAGAATTCACAAGAAGCCTCTCCCTCTGCATCAGAAAAGAGGTCCAAAAGTGTCAGAGAAACAAAGGAGCAAGGGAAGACCAGTCGCGAGACTCTATCCCCAGCTCAGCACATCAAAGTGCCAGACTTTGGGATACTGTTTTCTGAGCCCCAACAGAGGCTTTCATCTATAAGTAATAAGAATCCTGACTCAACCAGCCAAAGCAACAAGGAATTTTTTTCACTTTTATCATAAGAAATCCATAGGTAGAGTGGTTATTTCATAGGGCTAATGCAGGGACTATGTATCTCGTCGGTGACATCTTTCAGAAGTTGGCTTTTGCCCTCAGAAATAGCTTTTCTGATTGCCTTAAGAAGCTACCACAGCTCCAAACCTTCTCTAGGGACACAGTAGCCAACCTAGGAGAGAGGTCATTTGGGATCACGGGTCTGTCTTACAGCCATGAAACTTCCAACAACATAAATTCCTCTGGCCTTCTCCTCTCAGGTCTCATCTGCCAGAATCATGTCACCTGCCATGTCTAGCACAGTCACCTGCAGGGGGGCACAAGATTATTTCTCTCCTTCCAGCACTGGCTGAACATTAGGAGCTGGCTCATTGCTTATGTATCACAACAAAACAAACGTTCACAGCACAGTTCTGACCCGGCACGATGTAGGTTGTCCTGGGGGATCTTTCCAGCAGCTCAGTTTGCCTGTTCCTGCTGCTGCAGAGGGCCATGCTGGATGGGAGGGGCGAGGAGGAAGTGTAAACTTCATTATGTTTGACATTTTGTTAACTGAGCCTCGCTATGAACTATTAAAATCTGACGATGGACTGTAACCACAGCCTTGCGGAAGGGCGGAATTGATTTCTCATTTACAGATAAATATTTTTAAGGTTGCATTTGTTATTCGCTCTTCAGATACATTTAAATTTTCCATAAAGGGTGAGTTAAAACCTGTGGATGACTCAGCAAATCTTCTAGCCTCAAATCTGTTAAATAGGAGGCTAATAGGACCGAATTTGGAGTTTTCTGAGCGAGTTTTAGAGTCAGAAATGAGGCATCTAATGTCAAATGTTTAATTTAGGATTTCTTTTGAAGTTTAAACTTCACAATTAGTTTTTTTTCAGTCTTCCTCATATTTATTAGTATATTTATACATATAGGCAATACATAATGATTGCATTAAGTTGAGTACTTTGTGCTGGTGAGGTTGTGGGTGGGGAAAAGGAACGCCCTCACATTGCCGGTGAAACTATAAACTGGTATAACCACTGTGGAAAGCAACAGGAAGATTCTTCAAAAGCCTGAAAACAAACATTCCATTCAATCCAGCAACACCTCTTCTGGATATCTTCCCAAAAGAGTTAAAAGCAGCAATGTGTAACAGAGATACATGTATACCCATGTTTATAGCAGCACAATAAACAAAGCTGAATTGTGGAAGAGACCAAAATAGCCATCTACAATTTTTACAATTAGTATTGTGAGAATTTTACATAGTGGATGAAAACAAGCAGCAAGGATTTTTGTTAGTTTGTTTGTTTTATATGTGCACTTCAGGAACTACCATTTTAAAGAGAAAGCAAACTTTCCTGCTAAGTATTGAACACTAATTTATTTCTGAGAGTCTCTTCTTAAATAATGACCAGAGTTGATCTCGTCCAAATGCTCACTTTGTCACCAAGAAAGTGACTAAGGAGACTTCCCATGGTCACTTGGTAATCAGTGTCAGAAAGAGGCAGCACGCTAGGTTCCCTTCCTCCCAGGCCGAGGCACTGTTGTCCTCCTCACATTACTGAGTAGCCCCGACTCAGGAGGGCTCGGCACATGGCGCTTAAGTCTCTGCAGTCAGCAGCTTGAAACCCTTAATCACTTATATCTGAATTTTTTGAGTAAAGACCAATGGGACAATAAAGTACACCAGGATCTTGGAGTCTGGGCCCATACACAGCTCCATATCCGGCTGACTCCCTGGGCAGAGGTGCCAGCCACCTGTCCTGCCACTTCCTGGTGCTTAGGGATCTGTCCTGCCTCTCTCCACCAGTCCCTGCTCAGCAACTGCTGCCACCCTTCGGCCCAGCTGGAAGGTGGGAAGAATTACGTACATGCCCTGTGGCACCCTGGGGTACCTATCCCACCCCAGATTGGCAGCACCATAGAATGTTTACAGAGTAGTTCAGCAAGAACAAACTTCTTCTTCACCCGTAAACCAGGTACCCTGACATCCCAACATCAAAATAGTAGTAACACTGGTGGCCCATCTGCCATGTGTTGGGATACTGGGCCGTGGAATAGGAGGATACCCAGCTCAACTTCCCACTCTTGGCTATGTGGCATGCTTGTGCCCCGGTTTGTGGGAGATAAGTCGAGAAGGAGGTGAGCCATATGTGGGTGAGCATGTGCTAGGTAGGCAGGCATGGCCCCCCACCATCATGAGGTCCTGTGCTTCATGGCATTAGGGAGCATGATACTTAAATATCAAAAAAATAACAGTAATACAAGTCAACAGAGATATCACAGAAAATAATAAAAACTGGTTTATGTATTAGTGGCATTTTTCTTGCTTTTAGAAAACTCTCCCTCCCCTACCCCATTTTCCCTTTGCCCTAAGCCCCCAAAATTCAGTTTTACCCACAACACTGAGTCACAGGACCTAGCTGTCTGGGCGTCCACTGCCTGCTGCTTTAGCGCCACTTGCCATCTTCCGTGTCAGGCTCTCCCTTGGTTTTGGAGTTTGGAGAGAGGATTGTTCTTCCCCTACTCATTCTATATGGTTCTAGAAGGAATTATGATCATATTATCTCCTCAAATTCAGAGAGGGAAACTTGCACTCCTTGCTAGGTCAAGAGACAGCAAATGAGATGCTGTTTATAAAGAGAGAGAGAGAGAGAGATATTTCATAATTACCATTTTTATCACTATTTGGACAAGGTATTTTGAAAAACTCCCTTCTACAAAACATATAAAAGTTCAAATGAAATATAACTCCTGAAAATTCTGTATCTTTCAACTTTGAAAAAGGAAAGACTGGTTTTCTGTTTGGATGTAATTTCAGTTTGGTCAGTGAGTTTTATTACCTATATTAGAAGAAAAGTGATATCTTCAGGTCATATGAATTAGTAATCAGTGATATCTTCAGGTCGTATGAGTCAGTAATCACAACTGAAACTCATAAAGTCCTCCTATATTATGAGGGAGCTATAGAGAAAATAAAAAATTATCATTCAAGCCAAAAATATTATAAGAAAAGCTTGTCGAGATGTAGTGTATTTTATCTAAGAAAATTTGGCTTTACTTTTTCACAGATTTTGGTTTTCAATGATTCAAAATATTAACAATATGATTTTAAAACTTCCAAAAAACCAAATTACCCAAAAAATATTATTAAGAGAAATATATATCATAATCAGCTGAACATACAACAAAAACAAATGCGAAATTGATCTAAAGAAATTCTTTTTGATCAAAGAAACTAAAACAATAAGTAGGTTTAAGATGCTTAAAGATACAAAATGAAATATAGTATAGTAAGATCAGGACCTCTTAAAAGTACAGATTTGAGTCAACCAAAAGTTTTCAAAAAATGGAAATTACAAATATTACCTCATTATATAGGTGCAGCGGGACCAAACTTCCTGGCCTCCATGGACCAGAAGCAGCCTGTAGCCTATAATGAGCCGAGTTAAGCAGCAGGAAGTGAGCAGCCTGCCAGTATGGGGAGCTTCCTGTACACTTACAACTGGGCCCATCCATCACATTACCACCTGAGCTCCACTTCGCATCATATCAACGGTAGCACTGGATTCTCTAGGTAGCGCAAACTGTGCTGTGAACAGCATATGTGAGAGACCCAGGCTGTTCCCTCCCTATGAGAATCTACTGCTTGGAGATCAGACGTGGAGCTAAGGCAGTAAAGCAAACACAATTTTCCCCCAATTCTCCCACCAGGTTACTATCTGTGGAAAATTTTTCTTCTGCAAATCTAGTTCCTGGTGCCCCAAAATTTGAGTATTCCTGGATTGCAGTGACAATTAGATAAAAAGAAAGAGAAAAACGGTGAAATGGAAGGCAGATCTGAATAGCTAACAAAGAGTGATGCCGTGAGATTCAAAGATGGGGAATACGAAAGAGAGATTAGGAGATATGGGTAAAGTAAAGTCAGCTTCAATCTAAAAGAGCTGGAAACAGAAAGCAATAAAGAGAACATGAAAATGGAAGTATTTAACAAACGGTAGCTGGGAATTTTCAGAATTATAGAATAAGACACAAAATATCAGAAGTTAGTGGCTTTGGAAATAATAAATTAAACCAAATTTAAATCTCCATGTAAACTGTAAATGACCAAAGATAAAGTTATTTAAAAATAAAACAAAAAAAAAACCTGTAAAGAAATGATGATCTTATAACTAGCTATCTTCTCAATAGAGACCACAGAAGCCCAAAGACAATGAAAGAAAACTGTCAGAAATGTGAAAAAAATAACTATTAATGTCAACCTACAATGGTATAGCCAGCCTAACTATGGCTTCATGGCTAAACACAATTGCTGTTATTGGATAGAGTGGGGGCCGTAGAGGGAAAGAAAGAGAAAATTAATGAAAGGGCAGGAGAATAGCGAAGGGAAGAGGAAGAGGGAGAGAGAAAGGAAAGCCCATTTTCTTTGCTGGAGAATCCATGAAGTATACTGGCAAGTCGCAGTGGCTGTTCCTCTGTTTTCCATTCCACCGACAAAAGCCCGGTTTGTTTTCAAGTCATTCGTCTTCCTGCTTCTAAAACCAGTCTCGCTTCCAATCTCACTGCGGTTTACTCAAAGACCCGTTGGTTCTATTTTTTAATCTAAGCATGTTCAAGCTGATTTTCAGACCCTTAACACTGAAAAAGACCAAAAGACCTGATATACTTTATTAATCTTTATAAGCCTGAGGAATAGTCATACAGGAATAGCAGGGATGTGGGCTGTGTACCCTAGGTATCACACACTACTGATAGTATCCTTTGACACTGATTTTCAGAAGAGTTAACAGAGTCACTTTCAGGGACCGCACACACATCCACGTAAGTCACTTCACTTTTAAGCCTACAAGAGCACATTGCAGTCCCACAAGCTGTGTTCCCTTTTTTCCACAGCCTCACCAACAGCTTATTTTGAGCTCTTGCTGTAGGCCATTCTCCCTGGGGTGAGGTTAAAGCCTCCATGTTGCTTTGATTTGCATTTCTCTCACGGCCAGGAGTGAAGAACACTTTTTCACGTGGTTGTTGGCCTCTTGTACTTCTCTTCTGCAAAGCTTCTTTTCATTTCAGCTGCTGCCTCTTTCTTGAGGGTGTCACGTATTTTAGGGAGGGGGTCTTTTTTTTTTTTAGTTTTTATATATTTTAAGTATTACTCCTTTGTCTGAAGTATTATTAGTGAAGATTTTCTCCCACTCTGTGGGTTGTCTCTTCACCTTGCTGATTGTTTTCTTTGCTGTGCAAAAGTTTTTTAGTTTAGGGTAGCCCCATTTGTTAATTCTTGCTGTTATTTCTTATGCAGGTGGTGTTCTGTTCAGGAAATCCTTTTCTGCCTCTATGTCTTCTAAGGCTTTGTTCCCAAAAGAAATAAAGTCAGCCTACCATAAAGACACATGCATATCCATGTTTATCTAGCAGTATGATTCATAATAGCCAAATCATGGAAACGATCTACTTGCCCACCAATAGAGGTGTGGATAAAGATGTGGCACCTATACACACTGGAATACTATGCAGTCATAAAGAAAGACAGATATGAAACATTTGAATAAAAACAGGGCCTCTTTGAGTCAGTAAGTCTCAGTGAAATGAACCAAGCACGAAAGATAAACTGTGAAATTCACAAAAATAATGTCACAAGAAGCCCCCAACAAGAGAGACAGAGCAGAAAGTGGGGCAATGGACTGCTAGCAAAGAGATGACTCCGAGAGTGGGGAGGAATGCACAGGGCAAGGGTAAGAAGGAAGGAAAGAGGCCAAAATTTGTGTACGTGGTCATGGCTTCCCCAAGCCATACGTTTCTAATGTGTTATAGAATTCAAATGATAATAAATAAATAAACAAATAATACACTAAAACAAAAGTAAAGAAAAATAAAAGTATAGAAGTTTCTAGATTGCAACTATTGGAAGACATCAGAAACCAAAATCTCATAATTTTCTCAGAACAAAAATAATTGAACTAATTGCCTATGGGAGATGGGTATTTGATTTTGACACTGATGTTAAGAGTAGCACAATTCCAAGAGTGAATTACATCATCTGGGAAAGACCTTGACAAACACCGTGTAGTTAATCCAGAGGAATACATAATACACTTCAACGAAGAAAACAGAGCCTAAGAAGTAAAAATGTTGCACTGTTTTCCTGCAAATATAAAACAAACTTTTTAAAAGGTAAGATGGGGCAAAATAAAGCTTTCTTTGGTGAGAGAAAAGCTCTATGTGGGCTAGCAAATGTGTCAGATTTCCAAATCAATGCTGTTGCCTGTGCTGGTTCTGTGTTCAGCGGCCCTCTGGCCCCTGTGGCTGGCCAGGTGCCTTTGCCTGGCTGCAGACCTCGTTAAAAATTTTCTGGGGCGATGGTGCCCTGGCCCGAACTAAGTCTTCTTTTCACCTCCTCTTGGCTGTCTGTAACTGCTGTTCCTCTCAGGGGAGCAGCTCTCCCATGTCCACACCAGGCTGCCCCACTCACACCTACACTAAATTGCCTTCCATTTCCCTAAAGTGTGGGTGGGAATTTTTTTTTCTTCATTGCCTTCAAAGTGAAAAGATTTCTACCATTTGAGGAAAAAAAATCACTTCTATTTCTTTATCTACCTTATCTTAGAGCATTCTTCAGTCACCGACAATTTTTCTTTCCAACAAATGAAATCTATTAACTCTGAATGTTGTGAAAGCACAAAGAAGGCCCGATTTCCTTCCTCGGACTTCCAGAAGCCTCTCTTCATATCAGTGCAAGCCAGCAGGACGTTTTTCTTTGGCCCATTAACTTGCATGGCCAAGCCCAGTGGCTTTGCATAGGGAAACTCCAGACAGCGTGGTGTTTCTGACAGACTAACGGAAGTTTTCGATATACCCAATCTCAGCTCACTGTTTGGTCACCAATACTGCTAAGCAAATACCTCATGATGACTACCTAAAGAACAATCTGTCTTCTCTGGAGCTAATTTTTATAATATTTCTGAAATAAAAAATATGTTCTAACTAAGTCACTCACAGTTTAGGGAGAGTAAGGGGTAGGGGTCAGAATCATCTTTGATAGGTACTTATGGTGAACATTTGATTCTCAAAGAAGATAAAACCACAAGAACACTTTCACCTGGGTTCTGCACTACCCACTAGACACAATGTCCATCAAGTGTCAAGGAAAAGATTTACAGGACTAAAGATTCACTATGCTGCTCCTGAAATTCCAGCACTAAGATAGATTTTGATGAAAACAGCAGCCTTCCATGTTATTTAACCTAGTTCCAGGCAGGAAGTCAGCCCTCGGCCTTGAAAGGAAGGTTGTGGAAATATTGATGTGGCAAGTGATAATACTGTCCTGAATTCTGCTCATAGTCATGTTAGATTAAAATGACAGTGAATCAGCTAAAAATATTTACTGCACATTTATAGGAAAGTGCAACGCACCCAAATCTGTTATCTGGAAATATGGCAAACATAACAGAAGGCTCTTCCCAGTTATCGTAACATTGATGGGGTAGAAAATCAACTCATAAAAACAACACACAGCTTGCCAGAACACCCAAAGAAGCACTTATTTCTTCTGGGGGTATGAAAATGGCTCAGTGACTTTATCCTAAAGAACCTCCAAGTTATCTGGCCAGCCACCAGGTCCCTTGCGCGGAACAGGCTGCTGAAGGCTCTCTCTGAATTGAGTTCTAGCACAAGGCTGGGAGATCGGAGGCTACCTGGGCCGTTTGACAGTTCTGGGATCCAAAATCAGCAAAATCAGTCGCGGGCACAACAGCAAGGAAAGACGACCTTAGACGTTGCTGCCGGTTGCACTCTGATACTTTTCGGAGGCGCCTTGCCTCTTACCTGCGTGACATTCTACCCCGTCTCCTTAGGGAACTGAGTCCGTCCGTGAAGAACTAACGATCCAATCGGCGCTGGCTAGGTGCACGCTGATTGTGAATATCCACAAAAAGTGTCAATAAGATTTCTTGTCCTGTGTCTGGAAGTATGCACTATTGACAAGAAGGGGTCAGACAGAAAATTAAAGAGAAAACCAACCGGGTCCCCGTTCTACCCTTACAGTTTGCACTTAAAAGACTTTAAGCAAGAGATATAATTAACGAAGCTTATTCAGATTTCAACCATTTTTATGCATTCGTGTGTGTGTGTGTGTGTGTGTGTGTGTGTGTGTGAAGAGAGAGATTTAACTCCATGCAATTTTACCTCATCTGTAGATTTGCATCACTACTGTCACAATCACCTACAGAGGGGGGTCCGATTACAATTCTCTGAGCTACAATGTTAAAGCTTCAGTTTTTTACTTCCCACCCTTTCTATGGAACTTCAATCTGTTCTCTATCCCCATGAGTTTGCCTAAGATCTATCCAACTTATTGCATGTTTCAATATTTCCTTTTTATTGTTGAATAGTTTTCCATGGTATCTATGAGCCGCAATCATTGACCATTCAGTCATTGAGAGACATCTGGGAAAGGGGGCTGTTTGCATCGATTTAAAAAAGCTGCTACAAGCACATACAGGTATTTGAGCAAATAATATTTTTCCTTTTCTGGGACAAATACCCAAAAGTGCAATTGCTGCTTCCAACCATATCTAAGTTTTGGAAGAAATTGCAGTACTGTTTGCTGAGTGTCTGTGTCATTTTACGTTATCCCCAGCAGTCCAGAGCTGCGGCAGCTTCACCACATCACCACCCGTGTTTGGTGCGAAGGATATCTTTATATCTCAACCTTTCTGATAAGGTCAGGGTATTTCATTGTGGCTTTAATTTGCATTTTCATAATAAAATGATATTCACTGCAGAATTTTTCACATGCTTGTGTGTTATCTGCATATCTGCTTCAGTGAAATTGTTCATGACCTTCATCCTTTTCCTAATTAGGTTGCATGGGTTTTTTATTCTTGGATTTGAAAGATTTATACACCGAGATGCCAGTTCTCCATTGAAAGCATTTTTGCCCAGGCTATGAGCTGGCTTTTTACTATTTTCACAAGTTCTTTTACAGAACAAGTTTTGAATTTTTTGATGAGGTTCAATTTATCAATTTTTCTTTCCTGAGTTTTGCTTTGAGTATCAGGAATTAAAAGTTTCTCCTGGATCCTGAATATTTTTCTCTTATATTTAATTTTGCTGTCTTAAACAATGAAATCGGAAGGTTGGCATTATTCTAATCCTTCTTAGAGGCTCAGAGTGAAAAGTTTGCTTTTCAGAACATTCTAAATTATTGTTTCCTTGAAGAGTTGGAAGAACCTATGTTATAAAGACAAAAACCACGAATGTAATGTTTTTGTAGTTTAAGGAGCTCTAACACATGTTTATTAATAAGTCTAGACAATTTTTAGGTGTCAAAAAATACGAGGCTGAATCTCTGCTCTCAAGGAGCTCAAATCAAGCCAACAAACCAGTGCCCAAACAGCATGGTAATTCACTCAGATAGCACTGATAAGAATGACAGTTTTCTCAAATGCAACAAGGCATTAATTTATTGAGTCCATTGTATATTATATTTTAGGTCTGGTATGTCCCTGAAAGGCTCATTGTTGAACTTTGTCTCTAGCTGGTGGTGGAATGGGAGATGGCAGAACTTTTAGGAGGTGCGGTCTAGATGGTATAAGTAGATCACTAGCAGTGTGCCCTTGGCGGGTGTATTCCAGCCCATCGTATGTTCTCACAGTGCCTCTGTGTCCCTTTCATTGTCTCTCCTATGAGGCGAGGTTTCTGGATCTAGTTCCCACCGGGTGTTTTGCCTTACCAGAATAAGCTATGTAACCTCGAACTGAAACCTCTGAAACTATAAAGCAAGACAACCTTTTCCTTCTCCAAGTTTATTTTCTTAGGTATTTTGCTATAACAATGGAAATCTGACTAACACAACATACTAGACATTATAGTTGGATATGGAAAAATAAGTCTTTTTTTTTTTGAGACAGGAGCTCATTCTCTAGTCCAGGCTGGTCACTGTGTAGCCCAATCTGGGCTTGAACTGGTGGCAATCCTCCTGCCTCAGATTCCTGAGTGCTGGGATTACAGGCATGAAATATAAATCATTCTTAGGCCCTGGTCTGAGAAGTTTATTTTCAACAGAAGAGAGAAACACACACACATATATCCACAACACAAAAACAGGATAATACATGAAAAGCAAAGAATTTGAAGTTAGAAAAATCTCAGATTTTGTACCTACTATTTCTGTGAACACGGACAAGTTACTTAATATCTGTGACACTCTGTTATTCCTTACAAAAAGCAGATGTGAATAGATAATTTGAATTTTGGTTATGAGTTTTTAAGCTAGAACTGGATGTACACAGAATCTTGTCTTTGCTTTAAGTCAATAGAATTTGGTGATTGATGGGATATGTATGCAGAAGTGGAATAGCAAAGCACAGGGCACCTCCTGGTTTTCTGGCCTCTGGCAAGGCAACTGATGTGCTATCATCCTTGTGCATGGTCCATGGAGTTTTACTAGGTTTTCTTAGTGCTTTGTTGTTTTGTTTAAAAGCTTGTGCATACTTGACCAGGAGTACAGGGAGGTAATTAGGTGGCTTGGAAGACAATAGTGGTAGGCTCACATCTAGAGAAAGGCAACAGATGCCTGAAAGATTAAAAGTCCAGCCTAAAAGTAGTCACTAAACATAGTCACAATTTGAGTGACATAAATTATAAGATTCCAGAATGCCTTCTACCTACAGTAAGGAGATGGCTAGAAATTTCTGAATATTTCTAATTTCTAGTTCCTGATCTTTTAGGGTTCAGTTTGAACTTTTAAAAAAATTATTTTACATTCAACTACAGTTTCCTTTCTACCTATTATAGATCTTTTCTTGAAATGTGTGGTCATATCTATCTATTTTATACAATTAAGGAAATTGCCACTACAATTACACTGATCTGGACTTCACTCAATGATACTCACTGCAGAGTTTTTCACATGCTTGTGTTATCTGCAGAAGGTACTCTTTAATTTGTAAGGCCCTTCCCTATGTGTGAAGCCATCTGATTCTAGCAAAAAGTTCTTCCAAATTAGAACTAAGTCAGGCTCAAATTGTTGAGATAGCTTGAACAAACTAAGCCATCCAGTGAGTGGTAGAACTGGGCCCCCAGTTCTCTTCTCCTGATGCCCAAGTCAGCACTCTTTCCCAAAGGGTAACTGAGTGAAACTAAGCTTCCCAGAACCCAACTTTATGGATTTTGATTGCTTCAATATTCCTAACGGGAGACAGAAACTCTACCTAAATAAGAAAGTGTTAGGTAAAATGGGAGCTCCCTAACACCTAGTTGAATATTTAGTGTTAGGGTGAGCTAAGACACTAGCTCATGTCCCCAAAAGATTTATAGTACAAAGAGACTCTTTCATCTCTCCATGTCTTACTTGATAACATTTCAATCAATATTTAGTATCACATGTATGAGAAAAGCCATTCCCGAAGCCACTTGTTCAACAGCCAAAGCATATTCACTTTCATTCATTGTCCTTTTGCTCAGTAAAGGTCAGAGTTAATCAAAGAACGTGGTATCTATGATCCATCTGAAATTACTGCAGACCTCTGAGATGTGTGGCTACAATCTCCGGACTGAAAAGCCCCCACTTACTCACCAGGAACAAAAAGATGAGTCAATTGACACTATATGCAGCTCCAATTGTTTTTGTGGAGAGCAATTTGCTATTATCTCTTGTCTCTGGTAGCTGTCATCTGCCGGGGGATTTGATGAATAGAGTACATAAACGTGTGGGCATCGGCGAATTAGCCTGTGATTCAGACCTAGTGGAAGGGCACATCTCAATTTTCATGCCTATTCTGAAAATCTGAAATGTTAACAGTGGAGAAAACTCAAATCAGCCTTGCAGCTCGTAATATAAATTACATTTTCACTCGGTAATTTAACACTAAATTTATTATTCAAAGATGAATGTATTCAAAACTGAGAACCATAGTTTAGTTAAGACTGTAAGTTCCCTATGAAACTCACGATATTATAAAAATGGCAAAGTTTTTTGACTAACGATTGGTCCCAGTCAAAGATTACTTTCATTAGATGCTTTGCATATTTATCTTGTATCTATAAATTTAATGTATTTAGTCACCATCTGCAGCGGTCTACATGTTATGTAGGGAAACTTTGGAAATACAGTCTCTACATAGGTCTCTATGCATTCAAATAAAACAAGACTATTCTTATTTTTAAAAAGAAAAATGTAAAGACCAGGAAATAAACAGAGATTAGCACTCTCCGATGAGTTAGGCCAATAGCTGATCCTTCCTGACCTTACTTTTCTCCCAGCAGCCCCTTGGCATCCTTTGCTGTTACTAGGAGATGCTTAAGTACACGTCTATTTCGTGTGCACTCAGACTGTGGCCCTAGCATAGATATAACTGTCGTTAGCATACCTATAAGCTTCCTCAGCTCAAGTTGTCTCACAGTCCCAGCTCAGTTTTCTAACAGCCCAAAGTTAGGTTCCTAAGTGATGGCATCTTTCTGTTTGAACTGATTAATTTTTTGAGGTAGGTTCTCATTCTGTAGTCTAGTCTGGTTTTGAATTATAGTACTATATAGCTGAGGCTGGCCTTGAATTCATGGAAATCTTCCTGCCTCAGCCTTCCTCCCTGGGTGCTGGGATTATAGGTATATGCCACTACACTTGGCTAGTTTCTGTGCAGTGCTAGGGAACCTTATCCAGGGCCTAGCACATGTTTGGCAAAAGTTTTACCCACTGAGCTATACTTGTGCTTCTGTTTCATTGTTAAGTAAAGATCAGGGCTCATATGAAAATATTGCTGAGGAATTCCACTCCACAGGATACCCCAACTCAGTGTCCTGGGGCGTGTGTATAGTGCTCACCCTCAGTTTTATCTCTACATTGGGTCAAAATGTGAAGAACTTTCGAAATTTTCCCCTTGAGACAGTATTCACAGCATTGGCGTGGGAGAGCTAAAGAAACAAAACATTTTTAAAATCAATGCAAGTGCAAAATTTATCCTTGAAAAACAAAAGTCTGCGTCAAGGATTTTTGATGACAGCTATTTCTGCATGTTTGATTGGGGCTACAGTTTATGTAGATGATGGATGGTTTCGGTTTGTAACTGTGTACATTTAACAAATCATATTGGAACCAAGACAGTCAGCTATTTTCTCAAAGGTCTTTGATATTTTCTGAAAGATCACTTTTCTAAACTACTGTTTGGCTTGGGGGATTTTTCTTCCATCCATTCTTCTTGGCATTTGAAAAAGTTATCTTTTTTGATAGCTTAATAAATCTTTAATCTTCCCTCTATCCATATCTTGAGCTTAAATGTAGGAAGGAAAGGCAGGGATGATTGGGAAAGGCAGAAAGCCATAACACAGGGCTAAAAGATAATAGAGCAAGCCAGCGCCTACTCCTTTATCACAAATAAGTGTTTGTTTTCAGAAGAAACATCAATTATACCACTTCTACTACACCCACAAATTCCACAATCTGTCTACAAGGTGAAAAGCCATTTGGGAACAAAACCTGCCTTCAGCATTAAAATAGGTATTTACAGTTCACTGTTTGCGAAGATGTTGCCACTACCTTAGAATTTTAAGTGTTCTAATGATTAGAAATTCCAACTTTCTCTGTTGAAAAGAGGACTGCTTATTTCCACAGTAAGCTAGAGGTCGAGAGCCGCTGCCTTTTCTGCCTTGCTTAGCTTCCTTCCTTGCAGGTTGAGCACAGGCATTCAGACGCAGGCGTTCTGAGTCCCCTCATTCGCTTTCAAGAGCGTCTGGTTCGTTTGCGTCATCAACACAGAAGAAGGGCTAGTCACTGCTGGGAGGCGGGTGGACTCCCCTAACCCCGGGCGTGCAGCAGGGGGTCTGGAAATTGTTCACGACGTCGTCTGCATGAACATAGTGCAGTTTTCTGATGAGAGTCTCCAAAAGTTTTCACTAGCACGCCAAAGGTACCTGCCCCTCCAAGTAACTTAAAATGGTTGTCTCAGCTTTCTTTTCCTTTTTCCTCCCCCCGCGCCCCCCAGATTCTTGAGGACATCACTGTTCCTCCGAGATAACACTACCTTCCTTCCAGCTTTTCCATCTCTACCTGGCGAGAAAGAACAACAAGATAGATGTCTGTGGATTGACAGCAATGGAATGGTGTAAGTCCTCGGAGTGGTCAAATAGTCAAGTGGTCCCCCAAACCCAGCCTGGCCCTAGGGGGCCCTCCTTGCTCACCCCCCTCCCCTCCCTGATTCCCTCCAGGCTCTTGTGGCATTCGTCCTTGTGCTGTTTTAGATTCTCTACTTGTGAGGCTTTTCTATTCCGTCGGGAAGTCACTTCCAGACCCTAGTTTACCAAGGTGTGTGGTGCACATAGCAATTCACTCATAGAATGTGTGGAATTGCGAGAACAGGACCCTCCTCACTGATTCCCTGCTCTCTTACAGAGAAGCTTATGTAGAATAAATGTCCCATAAAAGTTTATTGAATTGAATTAAGCACAACAATTAGACATGTTCAATACCATGAGTATATCAGGCCACTTGGGATTTATATAAAATCCTATTTCTCTGATTTATTAAGCAAGAAAAATCTCCTTGAGCTTCATGTACCGCACACAACAACAAATTCAGTTAGGCCTGCCAGGAAAATCCTCCACAGACAAAGTGCACATGTACACCCTCTACGGAATCTTTTTTCACCTAAGATAGAAATTAACCTCAAAGATGCAAAATTTCAGATTTCTTTGTAACTTAGACCTGTGGATCTGCCCAGTAAAGAAGAATAATTCATAGAAAATAACCAGTCTTTGATCTTCTAAGGTTTAAATCAACGGTATTTATATTTCTTATTTTATTATTAGTTATAGCTGATGTTTAACATGCTGTATCCACCTAATGTTATTTATTTAATTGGCTTTTGTTATTGAAGCATCTTTCCCTTTTAGACTGTACTTAGTCACTGCATAAATAAACTTTAAATTAAATATCCTTCCCCTGAGTGATTGCTAAGGAGAAAGGAAGCCACAAACAGGCAAGCAAGAAAAAGAACAGAGAAAGAAGGAAATTAAAAGTGGAGAAAATATATGTATTCCAGCACTTTATCTTATCTCCCCGGTTGTTATCTATGCTGTTTGCTATGGCAGCAAATATTTGCTCACCACCTAAGGCAGGCTGTGTGCCAGTCCTCAGAGGCACACAAGTGACTGAGGCAGGAAGCACTCTTGAGCACTGAAGGACACACACACACACACACACACACACACACACACACACACACACTCACTTTCTGCAACCCAAGGCAAAAGAAAATGCATACTAAGCATGTTCACACTCCACAGAACAAAATTTCAGTCCAAGGCAGTCTGCATGCATGACAATGCCCCATAAGATTCTACCACCAAGCAGCTTGGTGGCCATCTTAGATTCTGTAATTACCCTCTGCGATGTTCAAACAAGAGCAAGGTCAACTCCTAATGATGCATTTCTTCTTAGGATGTGTCCAAATCATTAAGCGACACATGACTGTAATTGCAAGAAATTGGTATGTCCACAGAAAAATAATAATAATAATTAGGAAAGTCTATTAACAAAAGAAGTACCTGGTGGACTCCAATACGTAACTCCAACAAGATACTGGAAGGTTTGATCTTAAAAAAAGAAAGAAAGGAAGGAAGACTGGACTCAGTGAGAGAGACGGACCTGTCCTTGACAAGAAAAGCAGTTGTTTCAATCTCTTCTGCAGGGAGGCTTTGTGTTCCTGGCCCTGGGGCCAGGGCTGGAGCGGGGAAGACAGCAGTATACCAAAGGAGAGGGAGAAAGGAAGGAAAAGCAAAGTCCAAATGAAGTGCAGGTGAGCCTTGGCTGGCAATGGGTAAGCTTAGGTACTTCTTGTTGTCGTATTCCATTTTGTTGGTTTTTGTTTACAATGGTATGGAAGGGTGGAAGCTCTACACATTCAGTAGAAACCATACTTCCAGCTTCAACTTTTGATCTTTTTCCAGGCAGTACAAAGTTCCCTTGGGACCCTAGTGATCCTGGACAGTGGCCTGGAGCCACTGTCCTCAGACAGCCAAGTGACCATGAGGAACACCTCACTCTCAGTGGGGCTCTATGTTGCTAAGATAATTCAGTAAGCTAAAGTGTTAAATGCATGTTCAACTTATGATAGTTTCCATTTATAGTGAGCTTATCAGGTCCTAATCTCATTGTAAATTGAGAAATTTAATAGGAATACTCCTGCCTTAGGTGTATTCTTTAATGGAGAATAAAATTTATCCTACCCACCTTCAACTCCATTACGTTAATTCTGTTCTTAACAATCACAATCACTACCAAGTAACTCCATCCTGCTTTCTGTAAACACATCATGCACACACACAATACACATACACAACACATACATACACATTCTCACATTTTAGATACCATGTATTCATAGTCTTGACTTTACAATTATTTCAAGCATTAAGATTTAATTTCATGATAAATTGCTAATGAGATCCATCCTCACTTCCCATCCTACTAAACAATCTTAGCCTTCTATCTCCCCTCAAGAAAAGTTGTACCCATGTGTGCCAAACAGCCAAGAATGATTTCTGCCTTCAGACATCAGCCAAGAAACATTTTTAAAATTTAGCAAATTATGATCCTGGGAGAAAGAAAATAAAATTATTAAATAATGCACAAGCATTTTTGATCCTAGTTAAAATTAAAGCAAAAAGTCATATTGCAATAGAAAGCAAACCTAATAGGGAAATAGTTAAATATTGATATCTTATGCAGTTGTTAAAATTTATTTTTAAAAAGATATAAGCAATATACCATACATAATAACGGAAATAAACAAAACCACATGATCTGTGGTATAATTACACTATTTTAAAAGAATATATAGTGATAGAAAAAAAGATTGAAAGAGCAAACATTAAAACATGACTGTGGGATTGTGGGTGGTTTTAATTTTTGTTATTGTTTGTGGCTGGGGTAGAACGTAGAGCCTTTGCTCTGAGATATATTCCAGCCCCTGGTTATTGTTTATTGGAGGGAGAAACTCACTGAGCTGTTAAGTTATCCAGGCTGTGCTTAAACTTGTGATTTTTACTGCCTCAGTCTCCCAAAGTGGGGTGATTTTTACTTCTCTCATACTTTCTTGCATTTTCCAACTGTTTGTTTGATTTATTTATCCATTCACTCATTCATTTAGTTCGTTAGTTAGTCAGTCAAGGGAGATAGGAGCTTACTCTCTAGTTCAGGCTGGTCCTGAATTCACTATGTAGCCTAGTCTGTCCTCAAACTCAAAGCAATCCTCTTACCTCAGCCTCCAGAGTACAGGGATTAGAGGGATGCACTACCACATCCAGTTTATGTGGTACTGGGGAATCCAGGGCCTTGTGCTTCCTAAGCAAGCACTTTAATCACAGAGCTACACTCTCAATCCTCAAATTTGACTCAAAAATTTAAAGAGTTAAAATCAATGCTTTTTAAAAGTTTACTGGTATTTGAGTAGGCTTTCTTTCTTCTTGTTGTTCTTCTTTTTCTTTTCAATGACAGTTTTTTTTTTGAAACAGGTCTTGTTCTCTATCCCAGGCTGGTCCAGAACTAACTATGGAGCACAGGCTGGCCTTGGACTCATGGCAATCCTCCTTTCTCAGCCTCCCAAGTGCTGGGATTACAGGCGTGTGCCACCATGCCTGGCTTATGTGGTGCTGGGGAATCAAACACAGGTACTTAGCACTTGATTTAGCGCTTGCTAGGCAAGTGCTTTAACCACTGAACCATTCTTCCAGCCTTTCTTTTTCTTTTCAAAAACAAAGTTTGAGGACTGAGGGTATAGCTCTGGGCACAAGAGTATTTTAAGATTGTACAACAAAGAAATCTCCAGGTATATAACACACATGATTCCTAGCGATGGAACAAAAGTTGACATGGGAAGAATATATTTTAGGCAAGATCCCCATGGGCTTCCTGAAAATATTTCTCCCAAGATACTTCCCAACCTGCCAGTAAGCGAGGGCTCTGACTCAGGTGTGGATGCAGAAGAACTGTGGCTGGAATGAGTGTGAGCAGAGCCACCAGCTGGCCTGGTGGTTATTGTGGTTATTTCTCCCAAAGCTTGATGTATTTGGAAGTTGTGGGTTATCTACAGAACCAGGTTGTTAAGAGATGGGGGCCTGGCCGGGGGGGGGGGGGGGGGTTGGATTGCAGGTATGTGGTGAACTACAGGTGTGGGATGGAAGCCAGATGTGATAGATTACAGATGATAGCCGTGTGGATTGGATTGTGGACTTAGGTGTGTGGTGGAAGAAAGGGCATGTGGATGAGATTACAGGAGTAATCTGAAAGAGGCAGAACACTGAGGCTAGCCTCCGAAGGGGCAGGTCACTTGACAGGATCTGGAAGGTTGTATGCTACTTCCTGCCTTCCTTCTAGAACTTGACTTGGCTTTCTGTTTGCAATGCTGTGCGAAGCTGCCTCCACCTCTGCCTCATCACGTGCTTCTACGGTTGCTTGTCACCCATGGATTGGCTGTGACCCTCTGAAGCTGTTGGCTAGGTTGAAACTACTCCACCCCTAATTTGCATATGTCAGATTCCATCTCAGCAATGAAAAGTAACTAAGACAGTAGTCCAACTTGTGATCTGTTGCAGTTGTCTGCAAGACCTGATGTGTTCATGTGGTTTCATTTCTTGGGGTTTTGGTTTACCCACAGTCAACCACAGCCTGAAAATATTAATGTTTGTCTTGAGTCTTTTAAGAGAGAGACACCACAATCACATAACTTTTATTACAATGTTTTGTTACAATTGGTCTATTACTAGTTTTTGCTGTTAATTTCTTCTTGTGCTAATTTACAAATTAAACTTTATCATAGATGTGTATGCATGAGAAAAACAGTGTACATGTGCATTACACACTCATCTATATGTGCATACATGTGCATATTTATCCATAAATAGTATATTTATGTACATATGCCATCCAGTACTACCCAAGATTTAAGCGTGCCCTGGGGGTTTTGGAGCACATCCTAACTCCTATTTCTTCTCCTTCAAGGGCCTTAGGATAATTCCACATTCTTTAAGAAAACTCCAACATTATCATTCCAAAACCGGTTTTCCCACGCTTTGATTTAATCACAATGTATACCGTATAAGTTGAAAAGGAATTGAGCCACATACATCAATCCAAGTCCACCACATTCTTTGTAAGATAGATGGCCTCATCCTAGGTCCTGCACACCTTCCAATACAAGATCAGCCAATCAATAATATGCCCGGTGGCCTATTTAAAGGAGAAAATGGAGATTTATATTTCTTTATCTACTCGTCCATTCATTCATCAGCAAATATTGATTGAATGCTTACTATGTATCAGGAATTGTTCTACATGCTAGATATTCAGCAATATGGACAGGGACTGGTACAAAAAATATCCTCAATCTAATTAAAGTATACCTAATAATGGGAAACACATAATAACATACTAAACAAGTAAATTGTGTATTTATTAGCTGGAGATAATTTCTGTGAGGAAAAATCAAACAGAGAAAGAGAATAAAGCAACTCATGCCCTGGAGGGGGAGAAGATACATTCAGGGAAGGTGACCTTGGAGTAAAGACTGAAAACTATAAAGATGTCTGGACAGGGAACAAGTGCAAAAGGCCTTTAGGTGGGAAGACTCCTGTTGTGTCTTAATAACGAGGAGGCCCGTAAGGATAGAGCAGAGTGAGTGAGAGAGGCTGAGGGCAGGGACACATTATCCTGCAGTGATTTAAGTGTTCCTCCTTGGCGGGGAGGTGCAGGGGCGGGGGGGGAGGGGGGACACTGAAAGAGTGAGAGATTTATCCTGACAGCATTTCTTTTGTTCTTGGTTGCCCACAGACTACAGAAGGCAAGGGGAGAAACACAGGTATCAGAGGATGTTGTGATTTGGCTCTGGAATGTCGCCCAAAAGTCTCACGTATTTTAATGTTATGGATTGTCTATGGAACCATGTGCTGTTGGTGGATTGGGGTCTAGTCTGGAGGGGTGGATTACAGTTAAGTTAGGATTAAAGGCCTGTGAGTTAGGATTAACGGTGTATAGAGGCCACACCTTCCACACCTATATGTAGGAGGGTCTAATCACTGGGTGGAGACCTGAAAGGTTATATAAGCTGCCATCCTTGGACTAGGACTGGGACTTGGGCAAGTCTCAGCTAGTACCAGCCTGCCTTCTTGTTTGTGATGTCGTGAGAAGCTGCCTCCACTTCAGTCTCTGCCATGTACTTCGATTGCTACCGGCCACCCCTGAATGGACTGTGACCTTCTGAAACTATGAGCTAAAATAAACCTTTCCTCCCCTAAATTTGTGGGTGTCAAGTATTGAGTCACAGCAATGAAAAGTAACTAAGACAGGTTTTGGAAATTTTTTTTGTTTTTGCTTTTGCAAAAATCCAGTTCCAATATAATAGGGTTTTATGTCATTCGTTTTTAATCATATTTATACAGAGAAAAAATACAAGTGTTTATTCCCCATCTCTATTTCCAATTCTAATAGAATTGGACAGCCTCTTATTGTGATCAAATTAATTTCAGTATAATCAGTAAAATGAGAGTCAAAGGGTTAACTACACTAAGGTTGATCAGTAAATTTAAACATAATTTCCCATAACAAACACACAAGGAATAACCATAATTTCCCGTAACCAGTTAGTAAATGAGCATCATAGACTCCAGGCTAAGGGCTATATAACAATAAATCATAATAATTTAATCTTTCAGGAAATTTCTTGCAAAGTAGCCAACATTCATGTCATGATGATAAGATACAAAAAACGGCATCTTCATTTCACCCGGACAGTGTTTATATTCTGAGTATCTTTAGGGTAGCTAATTAATAAAAGGCTCAATAATTCTTTGCAACTGTGGAGGAGATGCAAAAGCTGGTTCTTAGCTGGGTCTTGCAAAGCTCTTCATTCAGCAACAGACTGAGACCTCTCAATCACCAGAGTTAAATAAAAGAATTCAAGGCTTAAAACTCAGTTCTAGATCTACATTATGTCCAGCCATGAGACATATTCCTCAAACAAGGATGATGATTAATAGAACAATTGGATTTTCTCTTGCAGAACTAAGATTGGGAAAAAAGAAAAGATTAGAGCAATTAAAAGTTGCAGAGGTATTGATGTGAGTCAAATGAAGAAGGTTGAACATCACGTGGTTTCTCTAATATGAGAAATTCAGAATACAGGCATTTTTATAGAGCCAAATTGTGATGGCAAGAGTTATGGGGGATGTAGAGGAGAGGGCCCAACACGTGGGGAAGGGAACAGATCGTAATGTTGATGCAATATTCTATTATGTATCATATAATATGTATCATGTCCCTAAAAAAAGAAAAGAAAGTTGCAGAAGGAGAGAAAGGGAAAGAGCAGCGGCATTACATTAATGGGCGGGAGGCAGTAACGTGTCCTGACCAGCCAGCCCCAGGCCACTTTCCAGGCAGGGTACCATGAGCCAGTCCCTGCTTTCTGATTCTCCTACATCTCATGGCCTTAGGAATCCTTCCTTGAGTGAGTTGGCTCTTTGCAACTAGTGCATCCATCAACATCGAATAAAGAATACTAACATCTGTGTCCGATTTATGATTGCAAAAGCTTCAGAAAAGAGTTTTCAGAACCCAATGAGCTGCGTTTTAGGAGTGATCTTTCTAAGGAAAAGGTGGGCTGGCTTTCAGATGTCACTCCATATCTACAGAACACCCATCCCAGTGTCTAAATGGAAAAAGTCTACTGCCACTGTGACACACACAAGAAAAGGTCACCCAATCCTTACAAGCTCTGTAAGCAATTGAACTGCCTCTGCAAATGATCCACATGGTCTTCTGAGAAAAGCTATTTAATAATGGCCCATTCATAGATGGGATATAAGTAATAAGATGGCCAACTATTATTTTCCTAGTTTTCTTAGCAGCTCAAGCTTTGTGCTACAAAATTTTTATTCATGATTTCAATTAATCTTCACAACGAGGCCATTTTTATCTACTTTTCCACAAGAGACATAATGGCTTAAAGAACCTGTGTGAGATGATAGTCACACAGCTAATGGGCAACAGCCAGAGTTTCAGCCAGGTCACACCCGTGGGCCACTTTCTTGTTCCCCACTGATGTTGCAAGCTGGAGAAACGTTGAAGGTGGTTGTGTGGGAGAGCAGTATGGAGGTTCAAGGAACAAGAGTGAGCAATTCTCTCAAAGGGTGACTTTCTTATGGTACAGAGCTATTGAGAAGCAAAGATACCACTCAACTTGATGCCAGTTAACATGCAGTTTCAATGCTCATTTTGATATAGTTATATGCCTCAGTGTCTCAGGATGATCAGGAAGCAGGAATAAGAGGCAGAGGGCATCTGTCATTTGGGGCTAGGAGGATCCAGTCATATCCAGGTCTCCCAGTGACCTGTATGGCCTCACATGACTATCTCTAACCTAAGGAATTCGCTTCTCTTTTGACTGCAAAGTCTTTTCAAGTGCATGACAGCCTACGCATTCCTTCTCTAAACTTTTCAGTCTGTAGTCAGTTCCACCCTTAAATATGTCTTGCGTCTCAGCTTTGTGCATACAAAAGTGATATAGAATATTAGAGAATACCGCAGAAGGTGTTTGTTCTTAAAAATTATCTTGCATGATTATGCTTTTATGAAAAGATCACGAATGACACAAAAAGCTTGTTGTCTCTTGGCAGTTAATTAGAGCCTAAAGTCTTAGTTCTCAGGTAACATTATAAGACACTAAATTATTCATAGATAATTTCCCCAGATCAAAACCTCAAATGACTCCAGAATGCCCACAAGTAGTTCTCTGTGCATTTTGCTTAATTAACTATCTGAGAAAATGTATTCTACATTTGCTGATAAAAATCATTTTGTGAGGCAGAAGTTCAGCAAATAATTTTATTCATGGCCCCTGCTAACTGCTCGATCACTTGCCTCTTTACTCAGCCACCACAGGGCAGCGAGTGCTGGAGAAGTGCATGTGGATCAAGTGAATGCCGGGGAAACAAAACAAACAAAAATAACCTGCAGCTTCTGCATCTCATAACAGAGAGAGGAAGCATCTGAGATACCGAAAACAAAAGGAGTTCAAGGCTTATGTGACCAGACAGAAGGCATTTGTACGGGGGAATCCATCAAAACAACAGACCCAACGTCTCCCTGATGAGCCTTCACCTTCTCCAGCAGGCCCTTCTTAATAAGCACCCACGTTAGCAGAAGAGGACCATATTTTTTGTAGAGAAGATTGCCGTTTCCTTTGAAAGTAAAGATTACTGGAATATTTTCTCAGGGCAACCGCCATTTCAAGGGCTTCTTCCATTTCTACCCCCAAGTGGGTCTACCACAATGTCATTCTGACACAATCTATCTGCAATTCTCTTGAAATGCAACAAGCTTAAAACAAAGTCCTCACAAGACTGCTTCCACTTCAGATATCAGCTGGAAGTTCTAGATATCCCCTGGCCACCAGAATTTCTAACTAAATTGACTACAAGTTCAAGAGTTTTCATTACTTTCCTCTTTAGGTTAGGTAATCCCTAGGAACAACTCTCAGAACTTAAGTAAGCATCACACTTAAAGCTTTTTTACAAAAGATGCACAGAGAGTTGGGTTGGAAGAATAACAAAGCAATTAGAGCACTTGCCTAGCAGGCACAAGGACCCCAATTCTCCAGCACCACCTACACTAGGCATGGTGATACACACCAGCACTTGGGAGGCTGAGACAGAAAGATTTCTGTGAGTTTGAGGCCAGCTGGTTTACAGAGAGAGAGAGAGAGAGAGAGAGAGAGAGAGAGAGAGAGAGAGACCCTGTCTCAAGAAAAGATGGATAGATAGATGGGTAATATCTCCGATGCAATAGTTTCATTCCTTCTTCCTGTGAAGTCAGGGTAAAACCCTCCCAGCTCAACAGTAATTCACCAAACAGGAAGACATCCCCCCCAACTCAGTTCTAGGATCTGAATTTCCATTGGTGTTTTATCACACAAGCATAATTGATTAAATCATTAGCTGTCTGATTGGACTCAATCCCTAGCTCTCTTCTTCTCCCTGGAAATCTGGCTAGCACGAAGTCCCAACTTGGGGTGTTTCTGGTGACCAGCTCCTGTCCTGAAGCTGCTGAGAGCCTACCATGAGCTACCTCCAAGTAGTATAGTGATGATCTTCTATCACTCAAGAAATTCTAAGGGTTATTGTTGAAGCTCTGTGAAGGAATCAGGACCAAGAACAGACATGTTCTTGACTCTGCAGTAGCTTCATTGTCTCTGCTATGATGAGTCCTGACTGCATATAATCCTTGTCCATGCATATTCATTTCCCTGTTGTCCTCTCTCTATGGAGATCAATCACAAAGACCCAAGGGAAACCGATCTCTCTACAACCTAGTTTACTCCTGAGTTTCGATCAGATAAGAGACGTGTAATGAGGACTTCACATGGTGCTGTTGCGGGAATATGGGACCTAATTAAACCATCAATAAGACTCTGTCGTCTCTCCATGTGGAGCTGGCGCCTGAAGTCAGCAGAGGGGAAAAATCATAAATACTGATTGTGCAACTGCTCCCACATCTATGTAACTCACACCTCGCCCTTTCCATTTATCTTCTAATACTTGAATTCCACAGTTGTGACAGGTCAATGTCACTGCCTGTCACTTAGGGCTTCATTTCTGCCTCTGCTTCTTAATTGCAGAAATCCTCATGCCAACGGGGAAAAAAAATCTGAAATTATTTCCTAAGTTTACAGGGCTTCTTCCTGGGTAGCTTTCAATATGTTATAAATCCTAGGCCATCTCTGCACACAGGACCTTGACACTGTCTTTTGCCTTAACAAACACTTCTTTTCTTTTCTTTTCTTTTCTTTTCTTTTCTTTTCTTTTCTTTTCTTTTCTACCTAATACCTCTGACTCCTTCCTGACAGTGATATAAAAAGATAAAAATGATTTGCAAATAAAAACATTAAACTAGCTTCTTGTTTGAGATCGGACACCTAATTGCAAACAATTCACACATATATCTTCTTGCAAGGAGAACAGATCCTAGGTTTTCTTTTAGTTGTAGTCAACAAATTAATGGGCTAATTAATAAGGAGAAAAAAGTTGAAGACTCTACAGGTCACTTAAGAAGCCTTACTTTAAAAGGTGTGAGCTAGTAAAAGGGTAAATAAGAGATATTAGAAAAATTAGGAAGCTAGTTTAACTTTGAGTTTTTTGAGACAGAATATCCTAGATACCTCAGGCTGCCCCAAAAATCAAGATCCTCAAGTCTCAGCACCCTGGACCCTGGAATTATAGAAATATGCTACAATATCCAGTCAAGGAGCCAAAATTTGAGAAATAATTCTCTGGAAATTTAGAAGGCAGAAGAAAAAGCATAATAGAAAAGTGACTTTTAGAAAATGTTGCCTTTTATGTGGTGATACAATATAGTGGGTAGAAGTCAGAATATTTGCATTCAGTCCCATTTCTATTACTAAGCTGTGCAACTGACCAGCTCAAGGACAGTTTCTGCCTTGTGGGATGGAGCTGAATAAATATTATTCATCATATCACATTGGAAAATCCTCCTTGATATTAGGGCAAGAAACTGCACCAAACCTTAGTTTGAACTGCCTTTTAATTGCAGCCCAAAGTTGGCCCGGACCAGGACCCCTACTACCCTGTTGCCGGATCTTACCTCTTCCCCCAGTGCCTTGCCAATACTCTTCTTATGTGCCAATTCTCCCCACCCCCTTTTATTAATACATATTGTGATACACAGTGGTTACAATGAGCTTGGGTATTTTGTAGGTGTTTTATTTCCCCCAAAGACCATAAACTCCACAAAGGCAAGGACCATATATCTCTTGTACACTACTGTACTCCCAACGGCAGAGTACTCGGTGTCTAGTAGAGGGCTCAGTTTACATTTGCAGAATGAATGAATGAGTGAGTGAATGATTTGCCAACCCACAGCACTGATAGGTATTATTACTCAAAAAAATAGGTAAGACTTTTGGCTAAATTGATGGAACACTATGAGCACTGAATGTGGAGTAAGAAAATAGGGATTTATGTCCTAATTCTGCTAATTTTATAGGCATCCCACTGTATTAAGTACTCTGAACTCTTTCCCTATTTGTTTATCAACTACATAAAAATCAAACCAGCTGTATAGTGGTACTAAAAGGGTTACATAATACACACCAAAGGCCTAACTGTGCAATTACTGCCTGTCCATCTGTTGACTCTAAAGGAGAAATCGACACAGGTTCTGCAGACACCGACTCTATGCTTTAGGATTATATTGAAGACACTTACAGAACTCAGTTTGGGAGATCTAAGAAGCCTACCAGTGATGTCCACCTGTGGCGCATGGTCAGTTCCTTGTCCTTCAAGAACTGGCTACTTCTTGATATTTTAAATATTAAAACATATAAACTTCACACTGAGTAAAAGACTCTCAACCTCATAAGTTACCTGTGGCTACTGTCTGTTCATGGCATTATGATATCATGTGGGGTAAAGAGAAGAATCAAGGAGATCACAGCCCAGCCAAGACCCAACCCAGAAAGGAGTAACAAAGATTCATAATGGTTCTAAGTACAAAAAATTTTTATTTGTTTAATGCAGGGACCATGACTTGATGGTGATAGTAACTGTGTGAAGATATTGGCTGAAGATGAACTCTCAGTGGCAAATTTAAGATGTAAAATTTCACAAAAGTATTATTGTGAGCATCTGTAATATGCAAGGCACCATAGCTCTAAACTGAGGGACATAATAATTTACTGGCAAACATAATCACAACAGAAACAAGAAATGATGAATTTGTTATAATTGTAGGTGACGATTCTAAGAGTCACATACTCCTAACTAATCGTATCACTGGACCTTAGTCCTTGGTATGTTGTCATGCATATTTTATGAACCCATTTCATTCTCAAGGAATCCTCCACGTGCTTTTTTCTTTAAATAATAAATACGAGCCATGTTTTTTCTTTTCTCTAGTTATCCTTTTTTGATTCATATCATCTTGGAATCTGAACTTTATATTTACAATTTCTCAACATGAATTAAAATTGCCATAAATCTTTTTTCTGTAGTAGTGCCCCAAAACAACCAAAACTATCAGCTGTAAAATCTTAGTCACAGGTAAAATCAGTGTTTTGGATATTAACTGCACAATCCATCAAAATAAGGTCTAACAACTATTTACGAGGAATCTTGATTGACAGGCTAGGAGATACATTTAGGCAAATTATAAATATTTATTCAACTACCCTAAGAGAATAGAGTCTGACTCATCTTCGTTAATATTGTCAATGTTACATTCTGCATTATTCCAGGATTGGCCTTTCATTTCCCATGAGAGGGTAATTTGCCCATTGGCTCTTTGCCTACTGTACAGTCTTAGTTACCTCTGTGAAGGAGTAAAGCGCTTGGTTTTCCACTTCCATTTTCCCATTTCTGCTTTCTGGAAGTTCACCTCCACCCGGCAGTCCACTCTGCTCTAGTAACTGCTGCAAAAGAAATATCTCCTTTACAGAGGTAGTAGCTGAGACATAGAAAGCTTGGATAATTTGCTTGGATAATAAAACATCGGGGAAGCTGTACTGAAATCCAGGTCTCTCGGACTCCTGCATCTCTGATTTTAGTGAGCATTCCATAACGAGATTCCACGTAATGCTAAAAATATCAGTAAAATAAGTCTCCCGGTGCTCAGTCCTTCATTCCTTTGACATGTTTTGGGCA
This sequence comes from Ctenodactylus gundi, assembly GCA_004027205.1. Lineage (NCBI taxonomy): Eukaryota > Metazoa > Chordata > Mammalia > Rodentia > Ctenodactylidae > Ctenodactylus > Ctenodactylus gundi. The sequence continues at coordinate 654,323 of PVKB01000578.1, forward strand.
CACAGTCTGCCACTGATAAGGCCAGCCTCGTTTTTGTGCCCTGGATCCCAGCTACCCTCATCGCTGAGGAACATTCTCCCATCAGATCTCCTTTCGCTGTTCGGGCTTCTGTACCTGATCTTATCAATCGACACACAATGTCTCAGGTCTTCATTTTAAAATAATTTTCTGACTCTACTTCTCCTTCCACATTTCAAGGTCTTTCTCTATCCCCCTTCACTGCAAAATTTATTAAATGAGTCATGTATCCTCACTGGCATTTGGTAATTTCAGGTGGCTTTGTGTCCTTCTGTGTCCTGTATCAGAGCCTAAGGCTGAAAATGATGCAGCCTCTGCAACACCACAAACCTCAGGCCCTTTGTTTTAGCTGATCGAGTGTTAGATTAGACTTTTGTTTTAAATATGGCTAGAGTTGCAAGTTATAAATGATCAATGAAGCAATACAAACTTATTCTTGGAAGAATTCTGCTGACCCTTTGTCTTTTTACCATCACTGTGCAACATGGAGTAGTCTGAAAGAATATGGAGTCCTCTGTGGAAAGCTATGGCCACTTTGAGAGAAGACACCGGAAGGAAGTCCCCTGCAAGAGACGTACAGAAGTTCTGTGGTGAAGATTTTTTTCTTACTTGATTCAGTATTTTGTCATAACGTTTATAAATAAATCATTTTCTGTAAATAAAATTATGTTTTAAGCATAGGCAGAGAACTTGTTGTATACAAAAAGAAAAAAAAAACAGAAGAAGTAAAAAAAGCAAAATGAACCTAGAGGCATAAGAGAGAGCATCGTGTAAATTACTGTGGATCCCTTTATAATCCAGAGAACACTCCGGAATGAAAAACATTCATCTTGTGCATCCCGAGCAGGTGCACCTTGGCAAGCGCACTTGCGGAGGAAGGATGACGTTGTCGCCATTCTGCACTTCATCGACGTTCTCTTTGTATTGTGCAGCTCATTTGAAATTCTGTAACGAGCACATATTTGGGGTTCTCCTTCCCCTCTCCACCCCCAAAGAATTTTAAAAGCAGTTTTAAATGGCTCTCATGAAACATAGTTCTCAGAAAACAAAATCACAAGGTAATTCTGCTCTGGTTACTTCCAGGAACTTGAGCTCCACGGAATCTGCTCTGTTCCCAGGGAAGAAAATAGAGATTACAGACTAAGAACAAGCTCTCTAAAAGAAATGCAGTGTACGGTTTTTCCATTAATAGTTCATTGTTTTAATGAAATAGAAATAAAGAGATGGATGGAGGGAGAAAAGGGAAAAAGAAATGAAGAAAGAAAGAGAGCACACAAGCAAAGTCTTTTCCAAAATAAGTGCTTGGTCATCACGGAGAACAAGGACACCATATATGTTAAGGAGGCTGCTATAGTTCGGATCTTGAGTGTGACCCAAACCCTCACGTGTTTGGAACTGTGTGGTATTGGGAGGCAGAACTTGGGCGAATTAGAGGGATTGTGTCAACTTGTTGCCACTGAGGAAGGCCCCGCAATAGCTTTTAGGTGTGTGCTGTTTGCTGGAGGGCCATGAAGCAGGGAGGCACCCGCCTTGGGTGTGGGCACCCAGGACTGAAATAAATAAAGGAAAGAAGAAGAAACATTGTTACGGCTTCTTCATGGCAAGCTCTGGTCCTGCCTGAGTCTCCAGATTTCACTTCGCTTCTGTTTGCAGTAGGGTGAGCAGCCCTCCGCTTCTGTCTCAGCCATGCACCTCCAGTGTGGCCAGCTGCCCCACCAATGGACTGTGTGAGACCTCCTGAAACTCTGAGCTAAATAAATCTTTCCTTCCTTAAATTTTGGAAGTTGGGTATTTTGTCACAGCAACAAATAAGTAACTAAGAGAGAGGCAAGTTTGGAACTAACCACAATTTTTAAAATAACTTTTTCAGCAATTAACATGATATTCAATATTATTTTTAGCCTTGGGCATAAATAAACCATAGCTCACTAATTATAGACCTATAAATCCTTGTGAAATAAACTCATGAGATGTATTTTCAAAACACTTGGAACTCAGGAAGAAAAAGACAGACAACATAAAACTCGGCAAAAGGCTTAAACAGCCCTTTTATAAAGTTGGATATCACTCTTATATGTTGTTTTAAACTCTTTTGGAAAAATACCCAAAATAGGTATTGCTAGATCAAATGGAATATTTGTTATCAGCCTTTTGAGGAGTCTCATTATTGCTTTCCAGAGTGGTTGCATCATTTTACAGTCCCACCAGCAATGACGTAAAAGGGTTCCTTCCCCACCCCCTGCCTCTGCAACTTTGACGGCATGGGTCACTGTCAGATGGACTTCTTGATAAGCACCTATCTCACTGTGATACGATGATGTCTTAGTGATGTTTTGGTTTGCATTGCTCTAATGGCTAAGGGATACATGTATACTCATGTTTATAACAGCACAACTAACAATAACTAAACTGGAAGATGTCAAAATATCAACAAACCAATGGATACAAAAATTGGGCTATACATACACCATGGAATACTACTTTTCCATAAAGACAGATAAATTTGAGGCTTTTCAAGGTAAATGGACTCAACTTGAGACAATGATGCTGAGCAAAATAGTCAAACTCAGAAGGGAAAATATGGCATGGTTTTACCAACATGAGAAACCCAGAATACAGGTATTTTATAAAATCAAATGGGTGTGATAGTGGGAATGAGGTTGGGGAGAAGACGGGAGTAGAAGGACCGGCAAGAGGAAGGGATCGTAACGTTGTGACATATATGTGCACAAAATCCTCAATGAAGTTCAAAATTAGAAAACAATGATCAATAATAAAGGAAAGTATAAAGGTGTTCTCTGTAGAGGAATGACAGTATAAGCTGAAGTCCTGTAAAAAATGGAGGAAATATAATACTCAAAAATAATAAAACTTGAGTCACACAGCAAAAAGGTCTTCTATGAAACCAAAAAAACTGATCTGGAATGGTTAGCTCTGAGATAAATCTTAGAAAATCAGTGAGATTTGAAAGAAAATTCTCAGGCTTCAGGCAAAGAGTTTAGAAAAGAAGTAAGTGTATCTATTGGAATAAAACGTAAACATTACTAAACATTGTAGGTATTTCAAAATATTAAAAGTTTTGGTTTTTTTAAAAGCATTTTCTTACTTTCTTGTTCTACAGGTTGCTTTGAATTCATCTCTGCATTTCTTTCTCTGAAGAAGCCCCGGTTTCTTTTATCAAGGAAAAAAAAGCTGGACTTCATGGAAAACAGGTCCTTTCAGGAGGTACAGCCAGCAAAGGGTCTCAAAACGTTCCAAAGGTTTGAGAAATGCAAAATGCAAAAATGATAGGGCAGAGACAGCAGCCTAAGGGTCAGAGAGTGCCAGCGGGTCTGGAGCCACCTCATGGATGATCACGTGGGCTTATGCAGTCTAGTGAACCACTGAGCTACAAGCCCTCCTGAAGATTGCCTCTTGATTATAGTATTTTGACTGGAGAGAAAAACTTGCATCACCAAGAATGAGTCACGTTATGTGTGTTCCTGTTTGACTCAGTGATACAGATGGTCCAATGCAGCTCCATTCCATGCTCGGCCTTATCCTCTCACTCCCTCCTTTGAGTGCTCCTCTGGGTCCACAAGTCTCTGGATGCCCCTACAGGCATCAGCACCAGCATCACTGCAACCACACAGGGTCACTCTAATAACCACCTTTTAGACAGTGCCTGATTTCACTCAAAAATGCAGGTTTTACAAGCTGCAAACTAAAATAAAAGTAAAAATAAACTAATGAGAAAGAGTGTAATTTGTATGCTAGTTGCTGGGTCTCTTCCTGTGAAACTGAATGTAATCTTTGTGTATAACATATGTATACTAATAAATACTGGGGGAAGGGGGTATAGCATACAAGTCCTAGGATGTACTCTGAAAATTAAAAAGTTTTAATACCTTTAAAAATGGATATCAAACTCTCCAATACAAAATGGTAGGGAATTATCATTGTTTGTGAACAAACTGCAATTAAAATTGCCATGAAATATCAAGGCACACCCATCAGAATGAGAGGGAGATCATTACCATGTACCACCACCACACTGCTGGTAGGAGTGCTTAGTGCTTAGTATGACCACCTCTCGTTACCTTGTGTCGTGATTTGGATTTGGAGTGTTCCCCGAAAGCTTCATGTACCTAAGAATATGGTGTGCTGTTGGGAGGTGGGTCCTGCCTGGAGGGGACAAATGCTTGGGCTTGACATGGAGGGGTCTGTGCTGGTCCCATCTTCCTCTCTCACTTGGTTTCCTTTTTTTTCCCCTGCCATGAGGAGCTCTGTCTCCAGCTCTTGTCTTGCTATATGATTCCACAATTTTCCAGCCACCCACCTGTGAATGGACTGTGACCTTCTAAAACTGAGCTAAAATAAATCTTTCCTCCCTTAAGTTATGGATGTTAGGTATTCTGTCCATGCAGTGAGAAAGTAACTAGGACACCCTGTGAAGCTGAAAATACATATATATTCTACAGCCCCACAGGTCTATTCCCCTGCAAAGGCCCCACATACCTATACTACTAAAAGACATATATAGGGATATTCATAGCAGCCCAATATATAGTAACCAAAAACTAGAAACAACCCAAATGCTTATCAGCTAGAAAAAAGTAATACATATGTTTATGCAATGGGAACAAATGAACTGTCGTACTTTTTAACATGGGTGCATCACAAAAGCAAAAGACTGAGCAGCAGAACTCGTTATCCCCACTCGGGGGGGGGGGGCAGGAAAACAGCACATGATTCTGTTTATATGAAGTTCAAAATTAGGAAAAATTAATAATAAAAGTTATAAAGGTGGTCTCTGTAAGGAAAAGACAGTATAAACTAATGAGAAAGAGTTTAAGGGTAAGGCTTCTGGAGTACTGGTCATCATTCAAAAATCTGTACACTAGTTGCCTGAGTCTCTTCCTGTCAAGAAAGTTCATGAAACTGTTCACATGTAATTACACACACACACACACACACACACACACACACACACACACACACACATATCTCAATTAAAAAGTTTAAGGGAAAGAAAGTAACGTTTTCTTCAACCTTCAGAAAGTCTTAACTGGAACAGTCCCCTGTAACAAAAGACACACTTATATAAAGAGTAACAACTTATTAACACATGTATTTCTTTATCCCTGGAAGACAGCCTGAGTATGATTAGTTATCAATGAGATTAGCTTTCAAATTCTAGTTTACACACCATCTCCACTAAAGAACTGTGAAATTGTGGATCAGTGACAAAATAAACAAAAATTTTAGGAGTAACAGCTTTGACAAACGCAGATAAAATTTGTTAATGTAAATTTCTCTGGCATCGTCTCAGGGCCAGTGCCTGTCCCACACTGAGCGCAGTGGTTAAACCTTTCTCTCTGGAAAGGTCGGGCAGGATGCACTTTGTGTCTGTGAATCTACATTCTGTTCTGTGTACATAACGGGAGGAAGCTCTCTGTATCTGTTTTTTTCTTAATGGCCTTCAGTGTACGAACTTTTCACGTATTGGGGTGGCCCATTTTGCGTAGCCATGTGAGACAGCTTTGCCTGTGGTCGCTTTCGCACTCAGAACCCATCTGCTGCTGCTGCTATGTGTACAAGCCTGTCATCATCTTCCCTCTCCTTTTCTGGCACATTTTATCTCCGTTTCTTGGGTCATTTGTTTATACTACTCTCTGCTCATCTCTTCTGGCCTCTCCCAGTTCCCCTCTCCTGGGATGGTGACGCTCCTGCCCTACTGACAGAAGGTTTAGCTATGTCCAGAACTCGGATTCTCCTTACAGAGCAAAAACCCTTCAGAGAAAAACGACAAACCTGCTTAGATTCAAATACCACCTCTGCCGCTTTGGACTGATGTGACCTCGGTGGGATTTAACAATGTTCTATTTTCCTTATCTGTAAAGCAAGATTGAAACTGTAAATATTTGTTTGGAGAATTGTATGACTTAATTCAGGTTCACATGTGGGGTTACATCTGGCTCATGGTGAGCATTCAATAAATGCAAGTCAGTGATATTATTGGAACAGGGGCAGAGGCAGGATTATGTGGAGTTGTACCGATGCTTTATTTAGAGTATATGGCAGGAACTGTGGAAACACACCCAGGCACACCCCCCAAAATATCTGTCATACCACAACTCTCCAACTCTCAAGCTCTTCTCTCATATTTAACCATTGTTTCCTGAGTGGCATCCCTTAGCAGAAAGAGAGAGAGAGAGAGAGAGAGAGAGAGAGAGAGAGAGAGAGAGAGAGAAGGAAGGGAAAGGAAAGGAAAGGAAAGGAAAGGAAAGGAAAGGAAAATCCCTCAGAAGAGGTATGAAGGCAGGGAGAAGCACTGGGTGCCAAGAGAGGAGATGAGGTCAATGAGAAAGAAGTCTTAAAGTGTCAAGGACAATACAAGACTTGAGCACATCCAAATAGTTCCCTTCTAGAAAGTTACCAGTGTAGTCCACAGTGAATGCCGTACTGCTGAGAACTCGAGATGTGCTCAATAAACACTTGTGAATCAAATCTTCCCACGGACAACTCTCAAATATGCATTTGCTTATTTACAAGAACTCATAATAAAAGATAGTGATCTAGGACTAGCCCAGCTCTGAAAAGCATAAAACCACTTAAAACTCAGATTAAGAAAACAGTCTTACTCTTTTTACAACCATAAAATGCAACTTGTGTTTCAATTGCTTGGCGATTCTCTGTGTAGTACAGCAACATTTGAAAGTTTTGAAAACCATGTAAGTAGGAAACACTGTGTACCCATTGAACTCATCTGCATCAACTATTGAATTAGATGTAGCATAAATTATCTCATGGTGTCACCATATCTTAGTAAGCAATAGTCCTGACAAGACTGTTTAATTTTCAGAAAGTTCATTGGCAGTTCTGTTGGTAACTTGAAATCTTGAAATATGGGAATATTTACACTTCAGAAATTGGTACATGTCACAAACCATTGCCACCATTCTGAGAGCTGGCTTTTGGCTATTTACCAGCATGCCATTGCATGAAGGATTATCAATCTCATCATATAAACGAGGAAACTCAAGCTTAGATCTGTTATGCATCCTCTTTAAAGCTATCCCACTACCACTACAAGGTAAAGTTTTGGCGACAGGTCTACACCTTCGAGGCCCAGGCTCACTCTACCTCTTAAATCTCACTTTGTAATTTAAAATAATCATTAATAACCCACTTCCTTAAGGTCTAATTTAGTTCTTCTAATAACATATAAGGTATAATTTGAGTTTAAAAGTCTACCTTGCAAGTTAAACAATCGTATTTTTAAAAATGTATTATTACCATTTTATTATTAAAAAACTACAAGTCTATAAGGAAAGATAAAAAAAATCCTTTAAGTGACACAGGTAAGAAAACTTGCTTAATTGTGTTTTCATCAATATAATTAAACCAGCATGATGATAATGGCCGTGTAATTTGGTCTCAGTAGCAAATTCAATCGGCCTGTTAGACCTGCTCTGGAAAAGATAACCACCATCTAAAGGACAAAATAGTTCCCTCAATATGTTAATTAAATATCAGAAAACCAGTACCCTTGGAGTAGTAATTTATACCTATGGAGAAAACTGGCCAAGGACAGTGCTATAGTATCATTAGATACAACATTAGATCCCAGCTATATCAAACCCAAGACATGAAATTAAAAACCTAAGACAGTGAAGTCTCCATTTTGGCTGCACTTTATTCTTTAAAATGTCTGGAACTTACAACAATGCAATCAGAATCTCTAGAGATGGGACCTGGACATTGGTATTTTCACCAGAAGTCAGACCAAACCTCTTCTCTCTCTTTCACATTGACACAATAGCACTGTATTAACAGCTGGTTCTGTTCTCAAATTGACTCAGGTATAGTATACACAGTAGGCTCTATTCTGAGCTTCAGTTAGTTTCTAACAGTACAACCTGGGCTCTTTCTGCCCCTCACATCCCCAGCGGACCAGATATTCTTCCAAAGAATTTAGAACTGAACTGAAGAGTTTCCAGCCCACCTTCCTTTGACCTCTACAATGAACAGATGGTGATTCATACATGATTAAAATCTCACTCGGGCTCACTTAGGATGCTTTGCTAACCTTTACCCTTTCCACTCACTCGCTGATTATTCATTTCTTCATTCCACCCAGTAGGAGAGAGAGCTTGTCTTGTAATTCAGGCGGAGTATGTCTACCAATCCTATGTGTAGTTACAGGACAGTAGAGAAACGTTCCATATATCCAAACCTTAGCTTCGTCTCTTGCCATTCTGAATGACAGTGCCTAACTTGTAGGAGATTTTAAAAACTCTAAACATGGTGTTACATACAAAATACCTACGGCATAGTGTCTGGTGCTTGGCATAACTCATTGACAGAGTGATAATGTAACCATGTATATAGCTTTAAACAAAAGTTTTGAGTTCCATCTTTGTGCACAGCATTATATTATCAACTGTAAAAAATAGAAAGATAAGTTAAAGACCTCCAAAAAGTGTGGAGTCTATAAGGAAAGCAAGATGAACTCGTGAGTGACTCTAACATAGAAAGACTTATTTCCATAACAGATGCAAAAAGATCAACAAAACTATTATGGCTTTTAATAGAGAATCTATTAGTCTTAGACAGCACTAAGATTGCTCAGGAAAAACTGCCTCTGCACTTCCAGTTTTGTCTGTCTATGGTGGGCAGAAACTTTGCTTGGAAGCAAGGACTTACTGGACTTTGGTCCTTCCCACATTCTCAGCACATCCTACCACAGATTCGGCTAAGACCACCTGCCCCATTGCCCTTTCTCATACGGTGCTTTCCCGCTTGTAGCTCTGGCTCGCAATATCATTTGTCTGTCTGTTTTAAAGATCCTCTTTCCAGTCATGAGAAATCCAAATTATGCTTTAAGATTCTGCTCATCTCCAATACTCTATGTTCAGTCATAAGTTTTAATTGTGGTGTTGCTCAAACAAATTCTCCAGGCATTTCTAAAAAATTTGCAAAAATTTAAGATATATTCTCAGCTCATAAATCAAGTCTTTGACTCTGGATCTTTAGAGGAGGCCTACAGATTTGTGTTTTACATACAAAAGAGGTGGTTTAGATGAAAGTTGCAGTCTGTGAACCATCCAATCATCTGTTTTATTTCATTTGCTTGTTTTGTTACCAAAACAATTCTGCAGATTTTTGATTCACAAAAGAGGCTGTCTTTCATAGCTTTCAGCCCTGCAATCCTTTGTTCTATCCCAGTACTGCAAATACCGAGCACAGTGCTAAGGGTACAACGATAGGACACACACACACACACACACACACACACACACACACACACACACACACAAATTTTGTGCATTAACTTACCCATAGACAATTGAAAGAATTTGGAGATCTTACTTGGAGACCAGTGTTGAGGGAAAAATTTTTCAGTTTTAAAGAGCTGTCACCCAGGACTGGAGCATAACTCAGTGGATAAAGCCCATGCCACACACAGCAAGGCCCTGGGTTCAATTCCCCAGCACCACATAAGCTGGGCCTGGTGTTGCATGCCTGAAATCCCAACACTCAGAAAGCTAAGGCAGGAAGGTTGTTAGGAGTTCAAGGCCAGCCTGGGCTATGTAGTGAGTTCAGGACCAACCTGGGCTACAGAGTTAGACCCTCTTCCAAAAAATAAAAACGTCAGCCAAAAATAAAGACATTATTGGCATTCATCCATGATTTCTAATAACTCACTGATATGAATTTCTGAGAAAATGGAGGTAGTATTTGTTTAAATAAGTATAGTATTCTTAAAATTTTTCAGAGCCTTCACCATCCACACCTATTGCTACCTCAGAGTTTTGACTATAGCTGCTATGATCTGTGTGGGGTTTTCTTGTCTACAGGAAAAAAAAAACTTTAAACAATTTTAATGTGTCTGCTTCTCCTACGGAAACTGTTCAGTACAAGCTTGATATTATTTAGCTCAACCTTGACTAGAAAATATAACTACTATACAAAGGATTTAATAGGGAGATTCTTGAAAGAATGAGAAAATTTACTTATGAAGCTTTCAAAAGAAGCATCAGGCAGTTATCATGTCTGTTATATAAGGAAGAGGTCAAAAATATGTGCACAAAGATTACCATGAAAATTAAGTAAGATTTGAATTTCTATCTTAGCCTGTTTTCTCAGAAAGATAATATGCTTCTTTGCAATATTGTAAGTCTTGTTTTAATATTTCCAAATATTATCAACTTACAACCTTGTGACTAAGAATATTTATTGTAGAAAACATTAGTTTGAATGTTATTGTGAAGAAACATGCTCACTGAAAATTAAATTTACCCACCAACTTTATCAAGACTTTCCATTAGGAGAGACACTGGAAATCTATCTCTAAATGACTTGCCAACATTAAGATGAAGTATAAGTTGACATAAAAGCACATGGCTGAAGCTTCCTATTTCTACAAATGAAAAGATAATACTTTAAAATCAAGCACACAAATTCAGCTTTGCACTTTAAACTCTTGGCTAGAAAAATTTTTCCTACTAAATTCCATGCATAATGGGTAGAATGTTTATAAAAACAAAAATAAATTCAGTGCTGCCCTCTATTTCTGGCACCAAAGTGAAATACAGATAATTCTGAGTCAATGGCAACACTTAAGAAGACAATGAGGAAATTTTCCAAAGATAAGAACCAGACAAAATGCAACAAACTCTAAAAGCATCACTAAGCTTGTTGATCTCTAAAAGCAAAGGGCCCATGAGAAGCAGTGAGACTGGAGGTGGTGGTGAAGGCCAGACCTTGAATCCACTTTGGTACAGTGTTGGATCAAAGATCATAGTACAAAAATCAAGAAATATGGAAAAATTATTCATTTAGAGAAAATATTTGAGGGAAGCAGACAGTAGGAAAGAATATTTGCAATTTGGAGGAAGATACCACACATACAATTGACATTGGATTAAGATTAGGAATACATAAATATTACTAGAAAGGAATAAGAAAAATAAATAATTCAACATAAAACTGGACACAAGATATTAGCAGAGAGTTCACAGAAAACATTCTGTCAGTAGCTACAGGAAAATATTCTAAACCTTATTTGTAAGTGGAGAAATGTGATTTGATGTCTTAGATACTTTTTCATTGCTGGGACAGAGTATCTGACATCAATCATTTAAGGGAGAAAAGATTTATTTTAGGTCACAGTTTCAGAAGTTCTCAGTCCATTCACAAGAGGCCGATAATGGTGGAAGCACATGATTAAGTTGGAGGCAGAGGAATTCTTCAAGGCATCATGGGTAGGAACTCAACTGAGGGAGGAGAGGCAGAGCTAATGTGCACCCTCCCTTGTCCTTTCCTAGGATCTGCCCCTTCTGATTCCAGCCTCAGTGTTTTGCCCCTTCCAGGCTAAGCCCCAGGTATCCACCCTTTCCAGCCAGGCTCCACCTGCCAACAGTATAGGGCTCCATAGGTATCCTGCCACATCCAGACTCATGAGGCTTTTGGGTCATACTCCAGATCAAAGCCACAACATTTGGGAAATATTTTATTTAAATAAAGACACACAAACATATGTATACCGATGCCATGAATCCTTTGTTATTTCCACTACTGTGTTCACAGATCCCCGAAACCAGTACTTCCCAATCCAAACAGAAATTTAGAAGAGATCTATGTGGGGAAACTGACTGGCTAAAAAGACGGAAACATGTCAACGTGAAGTATTCTCACCAGGTGGGTCAATGAAAGCACCCAATTGTTAAGATACAGTCAGCAACCTCAACTTAGGTGTTCAGAGCTTCCAATAAGCTACTTCGTCTCTTGTTTTCAGGAGTGAGCAGATAGCCAAGCTTACCAAGCACCCAAGAAAGTTTCTAACATGGAAGACAGAGACTGCAAGTAATATATAATAAAGTAAAATAAAATAAAATGAACCAGGTTAGAGGGAGTAAAAAATATTCATAGAGAAGAAAATACTTTATCTCCAGATGGATAAGAAGAGATACTGAGTCCATGAAATAAAAACCTGAAACAATTCTTTAACAGAATATTCAGGCTGAACTAGCTGCAAGAATGCCAAAGGACGGTTGCCATGAGCTGCTCACATTGCTGCACACATTTTCAACAAGAGATTTACTGTTCTTTGTTCCAAACTGTCTATTCAAGGGTGTTTCTATAGCAAACAATTTTGGCAAATAGAGATAATATCTGTCTCTGAAACAAAGGGCAGGGCAAGTTTAAATATTGTTAAACTTAGTTTCCCTAACGGTCTCCGTGGCTTCTTGTTGCTGGGATAGAATATTTGACATACCCGATATCAGGGAGGAAAGGTTCATTTTAGCTCACAGAAGGCCTCAGTCTATTCATGGGCGACCTGCAGTGGTGGAAGCACATGGCAGAGGCCTCGCTGGAGAGAAGCTGTTGACAGCATCAAGACAGGAAGCAGAACGAACAAGAAAGGGCGGAGCTAGCGTGTATCCTTCCAGATCATGTTCCAGTGATCTGCCCTCTCAAGGTCAAGCCACAGGTATCCACCCGTCCACGCAGGCCCCACCTCTTAACAGCATATAGAGCTGAGAAGCATTCCACCACATAAGCTCTTGGGAGACATTTCAGATCCAAACCAGCACACTGACTCAAGGTTCCCTCCCTACAGGACAACCTACTAAATATGCAAGCACCACCTTGTCCTCTGAGCATTGCCTTGTGAGAGCGGGATTTCTGATAAACAGTACCAAGGATGCACCTGGCTACAAAACAAGCCAGATACTGGCATCTACCTAAAGGAGAGAAATTTTATATATAATTCTGCATTTCATACATCTCACAATAGGAAAGTCATCTTAAGGTTTCTGAATTCAAGATAAACACTATTGCACAATAGCTTCATAGCTCTGGCTTTCCTTAGGATAACATTACTAAAAATTAGTATTAATTGTCTTGTTCTTACATAAATGCTCCAATCATGGACAGTATGTGAGAAGGAGTCTGTTTTATAGATAACAGTACTACAGTATCCATAAAATCAGGAAAGTCATAAAAGTATAGTAATACATTTTCTTTTGATTTCATTTTCCCAAAACTCGATAGTATTTGGCAAAATTAAGTGTTTAAATATCCACCATAGGAAACCATTGAAATGGGCCCTTTAAGTGACTTGAAATTTACTTTAAAGACCTCTCTTATAGTACATAAATAATTTGTGCAAAATAATATCATTTTAGATTAGAGAGAGGAAAAACTAATATAACAAAGTAAATAGTTTTAGAACTTTTCCATACCTATGAATCATAAAAGTTATATTTAGAGAATCTTCAGACTTTCTCCACAGCAATATTACCAATGATTTTCTCTCCTAGTATGTGATAACTGATCCTCTAAATAACTTTTGTGACTATTGAATAAATATATTATTTTTGCATTTATGACATTTTCATACACACATGATTCACGAATATTGTTGTCGACCACTAAAGCCAACGATTAGTGCAATTCGGGAAATCATGAATGAGACTAAGGATATAGTCACTCTAGGAGGAATCACGGCTGATCCATCTGTAAGTGTTGTTTCCTTCAAAAGAATCCTTTTTACATACATACAGCAATAATGCTATCATTATTTAATATATATTTGCAAATCTTTTGTGTAAATCACATTCAGAATCTGTGTCAGTTGCTTTTAAACATCCTCACACTCCACCATATTCAGAGGGTCAGAATTCAGAATGGCATCAGACCTGTAAACAAGCAAAACGAGCAATCTAACAGACAATGGAGAAGAGTTTGCAACATTCTGCAGAAATTGGGTTATGACACATATTTACTGCTTGCGTCTATGTTTCTGAATCATTTCCGTTTTTTTCAAAGGTTAAAGCAAATATTGAGAAAAAATTCATGATTTCTCGTAACCTCAAATCACTATCCTGTGACTCAGAAAAACAAAAAAATTTTTTTCTGGGTATAAATTCCTACTCGGAGTTTCTACTTCTGCCTTTAATAAAAATGTACACTGTCTTATTGTTGCTTCCTTTTCAAAAAATTTTTATCAAATATTTAAGATGCATGAGCAGTTATAAACAACATATTTATGAATGTCTATGTGTCCTCCACCAGCTTAAGAATTAAAATATTGTAATACTGAGGCCCTGCTTTGTGTTTTCTTTTCTCTTTCCTCAGTAATCATCATTCTAAATCACTATTCCCTTGCATTTCTTTATATTTTTCTTTATAAAGTGTCTCCAAAACAATCATTTTTCATGTGTTTAAACTTTAAGTGGTAATATATTATAGTAGGTTTTCTTTGCTTTTATTTTTTGTTCAATATTATATCAACATATATATAGTTCCAATTCAACGATAGACTTACAGTTCATTCCTTTTTTGTTAAGCAAAATACTACCCTAAGGATTTTTGTTCATGTGACCTTGATCTCACAAGTGAGTTTTTGTTTAAATTGTGTGCCAATGAGTAGCTTCTCAGATTTTTGTGGGTCTCTTCAATTTACTATTACCAAATTGCTTTCTGTAGTAGCTGGAATTATTTGTACAGAGACTACAAAACATGTGGAAAACTGCAATTGTTTCACATAAAAATTACCAATATATTGGATATAGTGGATATTTTAAGTTTCACTTTCATTAAAGTTACTACTAGCAAGGTTCTCTCTCTCTGTTTTCTGTGTGTGTGTGTGTGTGTGTGTGTGTGTGTGAATTTACCCCTGGTTTCTGTTCTGTGAATTGTTTCTGAGGTTTTCTGCCCCTTTTCCAATAAACTGTACAATCTTTTAAAAAGTTATTTAATTATTAAATTTTTCATACATTTTAGGTTCCAAAATGTGTTATAATTTTATCCCATTCTAAGTTATGTCTTTTTTTTTTTACCATAACTATGCTAAAAGGACATTTTTAGTTTATGTTTAAAAAGCTCTAATTTCCAGGTAGTCAAGATTTTTGTTTGCTTGTTTGTTTGTTTAGGATGTTACAGGATTCTGCATTATTCACTTTCCTATCACTGAGAAAAAATACCTGACACCTGCAACTTAAAAGCAGAGAGGCTTACTTCCCAGTTTCAGTGTGTCCAATCTATGGCTCCAAGCCAAGAAGAGCATTCAGAACAGGATGGTAGAGAAAAACTGTTCATTCCATGGCAGCCAGGAAGTAGAAAGAGAAGGGAAGAGACAGGGAAAGAGAAAGAGAGAGAGAGAGAGAGAGAGAGAGAGAGAGAGAGAGAGAGAGAGA